>JARYSY010000012.1:0-300070 GCA_031081805.1 Schwanniomyces etchellsii | reverse complement strand
AGAGGTTGCGTAATCTATCTGAGTGTAATGCGACATCCGTTTAAAGAGGGTGCGTTATTCATCCTGAAAACACTGTACTATTAATGTGTCATCGGCTCGTGATGGCCACGCTCATAACGCGCGCGCTTTCAACTTGCACTTACATTTTTCTTTTTTGTTACTATCAACAAGAGAATGATTTTTTGCGCTTAACTGTTTTCGTTAAGAACACAAACCCGGAGAAAATCAACTAGAGATAGCAGTTTAGTCCTCCTTATAAGGGGCAGCTGGTAAGCTGTAGTCAAGTTTCTCGAGCACCAACTAGGTTGTTTCATTTCAAGAATGTTTTGAAGTCGATACCGGACTAAATTTGATGCCGGACCCGTCTGATCCTTTGCCCATGAGCTATATCGTACAACTCTAGTGCTGACAGTGCAGAGTGCAGCACAGGAGTCCGAGCTGTCTTCCTCGAGGAAGAAGATCGTGGTGTTTGGATGCGTGATGGGATATTATTTGCCTGCATATAATATGTATCGAAATAGCAGTCTGGAGGCAACAAGACATGTAGGGAACAGTTTAACTAGTGGTGATAGTTTACAAAGTTTGAGGAATGGCGGGGTCTTTAAAGCATAGCGTACCAGTAAGCATATTGAGGGCCATCGTATTGGGCGGCTTTTTTTTTGTGGGCTGTATAGGTATTGTGCTTACCCAGTACCTCGGACTTAAAGTGGTGGGCCGTGACGCCGATACGAGTAGAGCGTTGATCAACGCTACTAAGAAGCAGTTTATAGCCATTTTTGTGTTTATAACGTCGATAATTGCTCCATCACGGGTTACGTTCAGCTTTGATGAGGATCAATTACCGAAATCCACGTCGTTCAAGGTGGATAAGAGTGGAAGACCCCAGATCCGCATGGCACCCAATTCGGTGATAATATCCAACCATCAGATTTACACTGATTGGCTCTATTTATGGTTCCTAGCGTACTTGAGTCGAATTGGTGACTCTGTATACATCATGTTGAAGGATTTGTCAAAGCTCCCTATCTTGGGCTACGGAATGAAGAATTTCAATTTTTTGTTTCTCTCTAGAAAATGGGATAGAGATAAGTACGTGTTGACAAATCAGCTACTTAGTATTGATGCAGATGCCCGTGGTATGGGGCCATCTAATGGGGTAAAGCAGATTGTACAACCATCTTCCACTATCGTGACGCGCTGGCCACCAGGGACTGGTTCAAATCGTTGGCCATTTGAGGTAATACTATTTCCCGAGGGCACTGTCGTGTCACAGAAAACTAGAGCTAGATCAGATAAGTTCTGTGACACTAAGGGCATCCCTCGCTTGAAGTACACATTACTTCCAAGGGTTCGCGGTTTATTCTTGACATTAGTTAATTTAAGGAATTCTGCAGAATATCTTTATGACCTCACTTGTGGATATTCTGACTTGAAGGCAGGCCAATGTGGTGAGGACGTCTTCAGTTTGAAGAATGTGTATTTATTCGGACATTCCCCCCGCGTCATCAACTATCACGTCAAAGTATGGAAGTTATCCGAAATACCATTAGGTTCTTCTGTCGATGATATAGACGGTATTAAAGACGAAGATTTAGAACGCTTCGAGAATTGGCTCTTTGAAAGATGGTATGAAAAGGATAGACTCTTGGCTAATTTCTATGAAACTGGGAAGTTTGAAAGAACCGAAACGAGCGAAAAAGAAGAGGCCTTAACGACCATTAATATTCCATTTGGAGTAACGAGCTACTTAGATGTCCTTGGCGCCTTCTCAACTTTATTTTTACTCGCGTTGCTTTTAAAGTGGGTTTGGAATTTAGCTCTTCGTTTCTTCTCTAATTGATTCTAAGGATATGCGTGCGCCGTTTTTCTGTAGTCTTTGGAATCAATTATCAGCCAAACCAATGTTTATTTTGAGCTTATTTCATTTTGCATGTGATTTTATTTGCTATCTACTGCTTTTTTGAAATCTAAGACTTAAGTCTTCGACTAGGTTAGAATAATACACATTTCGCCAACGTCCCTTAGAGCGATCATTTGAGTAAAAATAAGTTTTTACTGGGAAGTAGGGAACTATATAGGCATATTTGACATGTATGCATTTCTGGTCTCACATATATAGCCGATATAGCATAAATACCTGTCTGGTCAAAAGAAGCATTTTGTAACATTTAGGTATTCCTGCTTTTGCTCAGAGAATACTCAGTTCATTTCTAGACAATTTCGCAAAGCGAGCATAAATTCCTGAATTCTAAACCATGTTTCAAAACCGTTTCTCTTTAGTCATGGAATTGAATTTCCTACCCCAACAGGACCTCAAACGGCCTAGCGTAACGAAGGAGTTTTAATCATGTTTCGACAACATGTTGGTGATGCTTGTCGTCTGATTAAGTATATATGAAGTCTTGTGCCATCATATGCATACCCTTTTATTCAGGCCAGAAATTACAAGACTAGATAAATAAAAAACTCAGCGAAACTTGAAGATATAAAGATGGTATTTATAGTATCAACTTTAAAGAAACTTCCACGGTTTCTTATGTTTGTCAGCATAATTATTGTGGTCTTTTTATTGGGATTTCTTTTAGTCTCCTGCACAGCAGAACCCAAGGCATACTCAGACGTCTACTTAACCGAGTTCAACTTCAATAAAAGCTCGCCTTTGTACAATAATGTTAAGCTGTCGTTTTCAAGCTCCAATTCCTCTGGCATGGCGGACATGTCACTTCGAGTTGGCTACTTGGGAATATGCATTTCCATGGAAGACGTCAATTCTTGCTCCACGTACAACAACCTCACTTGGCTATCAGAGTTTTCCGGTACTTCCATTGTACCAACCTCAAGTAAGACAAAGGGAGGAACCTTAGACTTGGCCGCATTGGCCAGAGACTTCCGCGAGGTCTGCTACTCCAACGTCGTGATTGCTGCCACTGTCATGTCGCTTATACTACTCGTACTTATATTTTGGCTCATTATTCCCTGTGCCCCCGGAAAATTCTTAGGTCTAAAGATTGTCACATTCCTCTCAGCCATCGATGCTTTACTCTGGGGTCTAGGTGCGATGCTTCAGCACGTAGCAACGCACGCCGCCAACAAGTTGGTTCCCTCTGCCTCAATGCAAATAATATCAGCAAAAATTGGCACAAGAGCAGAAGCTATGTCCTGGACCGCTTTCACCTTTATTCTTTTGGTCTGTATTCTGGGAGTTTTCATGTTCTTGTCCGAAATGAGGCAGAGACGAAAACAGCTTGACTATCCGCAAAAATTTTAACTTTCTACGCGCTATATGCTTATGCATTTTTCTATTCACTTCTATATACAATCAACTTACTTGTTTTCCTTTTCATGTTCGAGAACTATTGCTCCTCTCTCTGTTATATTGCCTCAGCCAACAGTCATACAAACAGTGAAATTTTTGCAGCTATTGGGTGTCGCAAATGGCACACCCATATCACGTGAAAATAAAATTCTGAGGACTAGAGAATTTCCACTTCTTTTCAACGCGAATAAGTTTAATGCAGTAGATTGAAAACAGTCAACTCTTAATTGAAGATTGGTAATTGAATCGCCGCAATCTTGAATAGAAATGGCATACAGGGAACAACTAGATACATTTGTATCTAGGTTAAATGATAATGCTGACTACAAGACGGCACATTCGATCTTGTCGGAGCTACTCGATATGATAGAGACCTTTAATGGTGCCGCAGAGTATGAGTACTTTTTGAAAAGCTTGGTGCCTATATTTATCAAATTCTTGGAAGAAGTTCCTATCTCGTTCAGTAGTGTCTCATTGGAGTTCAAAGTGAGAAACAGTGTTTTGGAGATAATACATAGGTCCATCATGAACGACACATTTCAACCATACTCAGAGAGGATTTTGGATACCTTAGTGGACATACTAACCAGAGAAAATGAAGACAACGGAGTTCTTTGTATGAAGATCATCACAAGTTTGCATAAGGCATATAAGCTGACGCTTTTAGGGAAAGTTCAACCGTTCATCGACATAATAAGTCAGATATATGATAACATGAATCAAACAGTGTTGGATGTATTCTCTGACGAGCGAACAGGAACGATATCTCCTAGTGAGGATATGAAGGGAGCTGGTACACCCTCATTTTCTGAAGAGAACCCTGCAAAAATATTAAGTAAAGCAATGTATTCTTTCAAGACGTTGGCTGAATGCCCCATTACAATGGTTTCCTTGTACTCTTCTTACAAGACCTTAGTTCAAACGTCCTTACCTGAATTTCTTCCCAGGGTGATAAACATATTGATGTTACAGGTCGAAGACCAAAAAAAATACAGAGAGGAAGCCGGACCCAATAAGATAGTAACCTCCATATCACCCAAGATCACTAATCGACAAGCTTACAGCGAATTTGTGTTAGGGCAGGTTAAAGCGGCATCATTCTTGGCATATGTGTTTATAAGAGGATATACTAATCAGTATTTGAGACAAGACCAAGCCGCCGTCATACCGGATGTAATTTTAAGATTACTCCAGGATTGCCCAGCAGAACTTTCTATAGCTCGGAAGGAATTGCTCCATGCAACAAGACATATTTTATCAACGCCTTTTCGGAGCAATTTCGTACCTAAAATTGATCTTTTATTCAATGAGAAAATTTTAATTGGTGATGGTTTAACGGCTTTTGAAACACTAAGGCCTTTGGCATATTCAACTGTTGCAGATTTCATCCATAACGTAAGGAATGATTTGACACCACTGCAAATTTGGTCGACCGTTAGAATCTATTGCGAGCTTTTAAAGGATGATTCATTGGCTCTCACTGTTCAAATAATGAGTGCAAAACTTCTACTCAACATTGTGGAAAGAATAATGAAATTACCTAATAAGCTCGAAGGAAGGATGTTATTTATGATAATAATAGACTCCTACGCAAAACGATTTCAAAGTCTTAACCGTAAATATTCCTATATTCTTCATAAGCATGAAGAGTTTGAAAAAAAGAGGGCTATTAAAGAAGCTGAATCGAAAAGCGCGATCAACAAATATATGGATGATGCGAATGATAATGAGGCTCCCAAAAGTGCTCTGTCAAATGGCACTGATGAGGGCGGCAACACTAATTCAGCAGAGTCAGAAAAGGACTTTGATGTAGGAAGAGAGGAAGGAGAGGGCAATAAGTATATTGATATGTTCAACTTAGAAGAATATTCTCCTATACAATATTCTCCACAGGGAAATAATTCTGACTTATTGAAAGATGCTCGATATCTTTTTCGCACGCTCATGACATTTTTGAAATCAGTAATATTCGGCCTCAAGAGTTGCAACCCTCCAGTGCCTCAACAGCCAAGTACAATAGATCGAAAGAGCCCCAATCAGGTTGTGAACTACGACAAATGGAATGACTCTGCTAAACTTACATCATTGGAGGAAATCAAAATCCTTCGAAATTTGTTCAGAGGAGGCGTGAGCTGCCTAAAGTTTTTCTCTGTGGCAAAACCGAAGGCTGTCACGAGGTCGAAGGCTTTCGACTGGTCAACAGGAGGACCCAACTTCCCAATCACTTCTTCAAAGGAAGAGAAAGACTTGATGGAGATTTTTGCAACTATATTCATCCACATCGACCCTGCATCATTCAATGAGATTGTATCTCAGGAACTTCCATTTCTCTTAGATTCAATGATGGAAAATGCTGCTCTACTTCATCTACCCCAATTTTTTTTGGCTAGCGAGCTCTCTTCTGCTAACTTTTCTGGAATCTTGATCACTTTTTTGCGGAAGAATCTTGATAAATTGGGACAAGTTGAGCTCAAAAAATCCAATATACTAATCAGATTATTTAAATTGTGCTTCATGTCGGTCAACTTATTCCCTACGATGAATGAAGGAGTTATTGTTCCGCATCTCAAGTTTTTGATTCTAGAGTCTTTGCACTTAGCAACAAAGACCGACGAGCCCATGGTATACGCTTATCTTGTTAGGATCTTATTCAGAAGCATAAGTGGCGGAAGGTTCGAGAATTTATATAAGGAAATAATGCCAATACTTCCAGTGCTACTTGCCACTCTCAACAAGATGATAGCTAATTCCCGAAGGCCATATGAGAGGGACCTCTATGTCGAATTGTGTTTGACTGTGCCTGTAAGACTATCGGTTTTGGTGCCGCATTTAAGTTACTTGGTTCGGCCTCTCATCTTGGCATTAAACGGATCACAGGAGCTCGTGAGTCAGGGTTTGAGAACTTTAGAGCTTTGCGTGGATAACTTAACTGCAGAATACTTTGACCCTATGATTGAGCCCGTTATGGATGAAATAATGGCGGGTCTATGGAAACACCTCGAACCTATACCATACCACCATCAACATTCACACACAGCCATAAGAATTCTAGGGAAGTTGGGAGGAAGGAATCATAAGTATGCCAGGCCTTGTAATAAATTGCTAATGCAATCTCCATTAGATCAAGACATCAATGCGTTCTTCAAAATTCATGGTATGAAGGGTGAGATAGCAGTTTCTATTTCACCTGGTATTGAATCGGCCGTTAAGCTTTTAGAGGATCCAAGGCTAAAAATGCATTATCGTGTCAGTGCGTTCAAGTATTTGACAGGTATATTGAAGTTGTTTATCGATACGACACCCATTCCGGAAGACTATGTCTCATATATTTCAGAAACCGTTGAATTTTTGAAGGCTGAAAAAATCGAAGATCATATTGAACTTGAGGATTCTTCAATAAAAGATGTGGATAAATTGGACAGGCAACAAAAGTTGTTCTCGAAATTACTTGAGATGACTTTTTTCGCAATTTCAATACCTGACCTACGAGAAGAAGCTAGTGAATTATTAAACAGACTTACTGTTCATTTCACTCTTATGTATTTAGGATCATCTGTTATTGAGAAAATCAAGAAAGAAAGATCTTTTTCTGTAAATGATAAGGAGGGAAAAGCATACATTAATGATGTTGCCTTTTTGAATGCATTGATATATGCATTGAGCTTTTGGGATAAGGATGTACGAAATAAGGGAATAGAAATCATTAAGCTTGTTAATTCCACAACCCTAACTTTGTTTGGCTCTAAGGACGATGCCCTATATTTTCCAATCTTCAGAACTATGTTTTATAAGTTTACTCATTGCTGCTATAATGAGTTCTATTATACAAAGTTGGGAGGTATTTTGGGTCTCAAGACGCTTTTTGAGGATTTGGAAATTCCCAGAAGTTGGTTTTTCAAACGCCAGTTTGAGTTGTTGCGTTCGATTTTCTTTGTTTTAAGGGATACCCCTACTGCTGCTCCTCATGAGGCCCATGAGTTAGCAAAAAACTTGGTCTTAAAACTTCTTAAAGAATGTAACGTAAATTTGTCAAGGGAAAGTATTTTGGAAAAACCTTTTCAAACTCTCGTGGGAACTTTGGTCTATGACTTAGCAAGCCCTAACCCCGTCGTACGTGAGGTTTCTCAGCAGGCCTTGCAAGTGCTTTCAGAGACAACTAATGTCCCAATAGCTACAATCATAGGACCATGCAAGCAGCTTCTATTAGCTCCTATTTTTGGTAAACCCCTCAGGGCATTGCCATTTCCCATGCAGATTGGAAATATAGATGCAATAACCTTCTGCTTGGGTTTAGATGACACATTTTTGACATTTAATGATGAATTAAACAGACTCCTTTTGGAAGCTCTTGCTTTGGTAGATGCGGAGGATGAATCTCTTGCTAATGTTCATCGATTATATGAATATAGAACCTCGAGGCAATTAATTGAACTAAGAGTAGTTTGCATAAAATTACTTTCTTTGGCTTTAACCAAACCTGATTTTTCTTTTGGATCTTTAGCTGAAGCTCGCATACGTATATTAGGTGTCTTTTTTAAAGCACTCTGCAACAAGTCGACTGAAATCATCTCGGCTGCCCATAAAGGATTAAAGTCTAGCCTTCAAGAGAACTCGAAGCTACCTAAGGAACTTTTACAGAACGGTTTGAGACCTATGCTCATGAATCTTTCAGATCATAAAAAGCTTACTGTATCAGGTTTGGAGGCTCTTGCTCGCTTATTAGAGTTATTGATATCGTATTTTAGAGTTGAGATTGGTCGCAAATTGCTCGATCATCTCATGGCATGGGCCCAAATAAATACGTTACGTCAAATAGCCGGACAAGACTTAGAAAACAATCATACGGTTCAAATTGTTATCGCGATTCTTAATATTTTTCACCTACTACCTGCAAAAGCTTATACATTTATGGAAGAAATAATTGGTACGCTTCAATATCTCGAAGGTCATTTAGACAGGCATCAGGATTCACCCTTTCGTAAGCCCGTTTCAAAGTTTTTGAATAGGTTTGCTACTAATTGTTTGGATTATTATTTGGCAAACTTTAAGAATAGAAAACTCGGGAATATGCTTGCGTCTTTTGCTGCTATGCCGGATTGCGATAACATTAGAACAGTTGCAAAAGAGAGGTTTGATGGAATTATCCAGGATTTGCGTGAAGAGGCCTCAACAGAGCTAAAAATTATAAAATTCGCCAATACAGTCGATTTAGTGAAGGCTATCTCTGAGCATGATACGGACTGGTTTGATTCGCAAAAAGATTTGCTTGTAAAATTAATCGAGTTGAAGGAAAATGTTCTTCATTTAAAGGATGAATGTCCATTGGTATCACCCGCTCATTTTCAGGTAAACCAGGCGGTAAGCTACTTGCACTCTATTATTGTCAAGTATTTGGAACGCAATCCTGATGAGTTTGATTTATTATTCGCTTTGGTTGAAAATATCGACTCGTCTAAGGTGGATGTGGGGCCTGAAATTGAGGACTTTATCATGAAGAATATTGTCGAGTCGGAGAGCGTAAAACACAGAGAGATGTATTTGGACAAATGCACAGATGTCATTTCAGACTTTAGTGCTCAACTAAAGCCTAAAATATTCTTCTTGAAACGAATCTTTAATCCTATTTTCATCTATGAAGCAGTTTCTAAAGGTAATTTGAGCAATCTTCTTGTGTCCGATAGTCAACCAACTTGGCTAAGAGGAATATATGAAAAGGTATGGAAATCCACGAATGATATTATCACAGACCACACATCTGGCATAATGGATACTTACAGAGTACAACTTTTAGAATTGACTGCCATTCTTCTAAAATGGGCACCAAATAGCATTTCCGATTACCGTAAAGAGTTAATCAAATTTAGTTGGAATTACATTAAATTAGAAGATAACATCACTAAACAAGTTGCTTATGTCACAACTTCTTACTTTATAGCAGCCTATGACACACCTTCTAAGCTTGCAACACAGGTTTTTGTTGCTCTATTGCGAACTCACCAAACTGATTCTAGACATCTTGTGAGACAGGCTCTAGACATTTTAGCACCGGTAATGCCTGAAAGGATGGGCGACACAGAATCTCCTCTCACCTGGCTCAAATGGCCTAGAAGAGTCATTTCAGAGGATGGCTTCAATGTCACACAGGTGTTGAATGTCTACCAGTTTATTGTTCAGCATCCTGATCTTTTTTTTGTTGCTCGTGAACATTTCATTTCAAACATAATCACAGCTATGGGAAAGCTTACTATTTTAGCAAATCCAGCGATAGAAAATCAGGTCTTGGCAATAAACCTAGCGTCATTAATATTAAAATGGGAGAATAGGGCTAAGTTGGAAAAAACGGGTTCATCTCAAGTTGATGAACAAGAAAATTCCGAAGGGGCTTCTGCAGATTTCATTACGAGCTCTGTGTACACCATTCCGCTTGGTCAAAGGGAAGCTTGTGTTACCTTTCTTGTGAGATATGTCTGTATAAGTCCTCAGAGGGCTTCTGAAAGTGAACTTGGTCAGAAGGCTTTGAGCATCCTATACGACTTGTTGAGTCCTAATCACTGGCCAGAAGTCTCAGTCAAACTCTCTTTCTTTGAAAAATTTCTATTATCTAATGACCTAAGTTCGTCGAATTTATTTGGCTATTGTTTGAACGCTCTCGAAGTGCTAGGCGTCGTATTGGAATGGAAGCAACCGGCATGGATAATATCTAATCTTTCATACCTTCATAAGCTTTTGGAGAAATGTATAAAATCCGATAATCATGATATTCAGGAAGCCTTACAACGGGTTTTACGAATCATACTCAAAGCTATAAATATTCAACGAGGAAGCGAATTGGGAGAGGATGAAGAAGATGAGGCGAAAGATTTTATTTCCCTTCTCACCACTACCATTTCGGAAGATTTAGGAGATATGCCCTCCGTCGCCGCAGGCGTAACACTATCTTGGACTTTAGCTAATTTACGCCCATCCGCTCTAGATCCTTTATTACCACTGATTATGAGAACTTTCAGCAAATTATGTAAGGATCATATAACGATTACACATCAAGGCTCCCAAAATGCTTCCAAGGACAACACGAACTCAGAGTATGAGGCTAAGATGACCACCAAATTGCTAGAAAAAATCTTGAGGTTGGCTTCAATGCGAATTTCAGACTTAGGTGACCAGAGAAGAATATTTTTATCCCTATTAGCTCAGTTGATAGAACGCTCCTTGGACAAGGAAACTCTAGAAAAAATAATTAAGATCGTTAAAGGATGGGTTTTTTCAAGAACTGATCTATTTCCAACGACAAAAGAAAAGGCTGCCGTCCTCGCTAAAATGATGGTATTCGAAATTCGTGGAGAACCTTCTTTGTCAAAGGAATTCTATCAGATTATCATCGATATTTTTGAAGATGATACGTTTGCTTGCACAGAGTTGACAGTGAGAATGGAAAAACCATTCCTCGTGGGAACCAGAAGCGCTGATGTATCAATAAGAAAGAAATTGATGTCCATTTTGAACGGCAGTATTGAGAAAGATATCAGTAAGAGGTTATATTATGTTATTAGGGAACAAAACTGGGAGTATTTGGCGGATTATCCTTGGTTGAATCAAGCCTTACAATTGCTCTTTGGGTCTTTTGATTTTGATGCTGTACTTCATCTTGTGCCTGATGAAAACAAGCTTCCTTCTTTGACGGCGTTCCCTTACAAGAACAAGGACCGGATGGAGGTTGATAGCGAAAGAACAGAGTTGCTCGAACTTTTACAACTGCATAACAGGTTTTTGGAGGAAGTGAGTCAAATAACAACAGGCTCAATTTTGAATCCACTTATCGATATGTTCTATCAAAGTAGTGAAACAATAGACCGGACGTGGAGCTCAATCTTTCCAATTGTAGTGAAATGCATTCCACAGTCCGACATTCTTGACTTTACTCGTTATATGGTGATACTACTCTCGAAAGATTATCACACTCGTCAAATTGATAGCAGACCTAATGTTATACAATCACTCTTTGAGGGTGTCGCAAGGTGCCCTCAAATCCAGCTACCACCATTTGCAGTTGAATGCTTAGCATCAAATTTCGATGCCTGGTCACAAGGTATTGAAATTTTAGAAAATATAGAAAGCTCCTCTGCTTGCGGAAACACTGATGTTCGTGAGGTAACACAAGATGCGTTGGCTAAACTATATGCAACTTTGCAGGAAGATGATATGTTTTACGGCCTTTGGAGAAGAAGAGCCAAGTACTCGGAAACTATTTCTGCCCTTTCTTATGAACAGTTGGGTCAGTATGAGAAAGCACAACAACTTTACGAAACAGCTCAGATAAAGGCAAGAAGTGGGGCACTTCCTTATGGAGAATCCGAGTACACCCTTTGGGAAGATCATTGGATATTGTGTGCTGAGAAACTTCAGCAGTGGGATATCTTGACTGAACTCGCTAAGCACGAGGGATTCTCTGACCTTTTACTCGAATGTGGCTGGCGAGTTGCAGATTGGAATGCTGATCGAGATACTCTCGACCAAACTGTTAAGAGTGTGATGGATGTTCCAACTCCTCGTAGGCAAATATTTGAAACGTTCCTCTGTTTACAAGGTTTTGGTCAAGAGAAGGAATCCTTACAGGACCTCTCAAGGTTGTGCGATGAAGGAATTCAGCTTGCTTTGAGAAAATGGCACGGCTTGCCAAAAAGATTCAATGATGCACATATTCCGCTATTACATACTTTCCAACAATATGTTGAGTTTATGGAAGCGAGCCAGGTATATGCTTCATTAGTAACCACTAATGCGCAAAATCTTGACGTGAAATCTCAAGAGTTAAAGAGGGTTCTTCAAGTTTGGAGAGAAAGATTACCTAACACTTGGGATGATATTAATATATGGAATGATCTTGTTACTTGGAGGCAACATGCCTTCCAGGTCATCAATAAAGCTTACATGCCTTTTATTCCTATCTTACAGCAAACAAATTCGGGAGGGAATGCCAATTCCTATGCATATAGAGGATTTCATGAGATAGCATGGGTAATCAACAGATTTGCCCATGTTGCAAGAAAGCATGGAATGGCAGATATTTGTATAAATCAATTGACTAAAATATATCAGCTCCCTAATATTGAGATACAGGAAGCGTTTTTGAAACTTAAGGAGCAAGTGAAATGTCATTATCAGAATGCGAATGAACTCAACACAGGGTTAGATGTTATAAGCAACACTAACTTAGTATATTTCGCTACTCAACAAAAGGCTGAATTTTTCACCTTGAAGGGTATGTTTTTGAGCAAGTTGAATCAAAAAGAGGAGGCCAACAAGGCATTTGCGACATCAGCTCAAATCGACCTCAATCTTCCAAAGGCGTGGGCAGAATGGGGATATTTCAATGACCGTCGCTTTAGCGAAAATCCTAATGATATGGTTTATGCGAATAATGCTATCAGTTGCTACTTACAAGCTGCAGGACTTTACAAGAACGGTAAGACGAGGAAGCTATTAGCTAGAATATTGTGGCTTATAAGTTTGGATGATTCAACTGGAACCCTTGCTCAAGCTTTTGAAAACTTCCGTGGTGAAGTTGCCGTTTGGTATTGGATTACCTTCATTCCGCAATTGCTTAATGCACTTTCAAGGAAAGAAGCAAAGTTAGCAAAGCAGGTTTTAATTAGGATAGCAAAAAGCTACCCTCAAGCTTTGCACTTTCAACTTCGTACCACAAAGGAAGATTTTGCAGCTAAACAAAGACAGTATGTTGAGTTAGCTCGTCATGCACAGCAGAATGATCAGAAGGCGAAGAACAAACCAACAGGAAACGATTCAGAAGTTCCAGATAAGCAAAAAACTCCAGCACAACTGGAAGATGGTACACAGAATAGCTTAACGGAGCGAACATCTGAAGATTCAAGGAAAGAGGCTATCAGTGCCGCTGCAACATCAATTAGAAAATCTTGGGAACATGTTGAAGAGATTATGAGTATTTTGAAGACTGCCTACCCGCTACTTGCCCTTTCTTTGGAATCTCTAGTTGATCAAATCAATCAAAGATTTAAATGTACTGCGGACGAAGACGCTTACAGATTGGGAATTGCTTTATTGAATGACGGTGTTCAGTACTTGAATCGATTAGGTTATCCTAGGGATGATGCCAAGTTACCACCTGTTACTGAAGCAAACATTACGCGGTTTGCGGAAACAGTGCTTCCTAAGCAAATACGGGCTGAATTCGAGAAAGACCTAGTATTTAGTAAACCTAATTTGGAGACTTATATCACAAAGTTGAGAAAATGGCGAGACCGTCTAGAGGATAAATTGGATAGAAGGTTTTCTGAAATAAATCTTGAAAATCTATGCCCTCACTTGAGTGAGTTTCATCATCAAAAATTCGAGGATATTGAAGTACCAGGTCAATATTTACTTAACAAAGATAATAACTCGCATTTCGTGAAGATTGAAAGATTCCTTCCAACAATAGATTTGGTCCGTGGAACAAATGCCTGTTACAAAAGATTGAAGATTAGAGGGAATGATGGTAGCTTACATACATTTGCAATTCAATTTCCCGCTGCACGTCATTGCCGTCGCGAGGAGAGTATCTTCCAGCTATTCCGTATATTTGGTGATACACTTTCAAGGAAGGTAGAGACTAGGAGACGCAACATACTGCTCACGTTACCTATTGCCGTACCTTTGTCCCCTCATATTCGGATTATCAATGATGACTCAAGGGATATTACAATGCAGAAGGTTTATGAAGATTTTTGTCGTCGCAATGGTAAAAGTCGTGATGAACCTTTCATTTACACCGTAGAAAAGCTACGTGCTGCGTTTGATCCTCGATTGCCAAAACCAGACATCATGAGTATCAGAGTGGAAATCTTGAGTGCTATTCAGTCTATGTTAGTGCCCTCAACAATCTTGCGTAATTACTTTTTGGAGTTATATCCTCAGTTTGAAGACTTTTGGCTTTTCCGTAAGCAGTTTACGTCCCAGTATGCATCTTTCATCTTTACAACATACATGATGTGTGTTAATACAAGGCAGCCTCAAAAGATTCATGTTAATATGGGAAGTGGCAATGTTTGGACTTCTGATATGTTACCCTGTAAAATAGCGAGCAAGCATGCTTCATTGGATGCAACCCAAGGAGGAAGGCCAGCACCATTGTTTTATAACGCAGAAATGGTTCCTTTCCGTTTGACTCCTAATATACAAAAGTTGATAGGTGATACCTGCTTGGAGGGGATATTATCCGTATATATATTGGCAATTGCACGGGCACTAACCGAAGATGAGTCTGATATGGAACAATACTTGACCTTATTCGTCAGGGATGAAGTGATTTCATGGTGTTTCCAACAAGATCCGACACGTCCTAACATAGCCGAAACTCAAATGAGAGAAATCGTTAGAATTAATGTTGAGCTTATCGTGAAAAAAGTACACAACATGTGCCAAGTACCCTCAGGTGCAAATATTTGTACCCAGAATGTTTTAGATTTGATAGCCCAAGCTGTTAACCCACGTAATTTGGCGGCTGCTGATACATTATGGATGGCTTATTTTTAAGTAAGCACAAGTATATACACCTACAATACCCTACAAAGCTCAATCGGAAGTAACAAATTTAGTTTTTTGAGTTATGTGATTTTCTAACATATGTAAACCTTTAACATATGTAAGTTTTTACCTGTTCCTTGAGCATTAAGTTGCGAGAAGAAGTAGCTGTCCTTAAATTTTGTGCGTTTTTGGCTTTCATTCTTCTGTCAATGCTATTCTCCAAATGGTCAAGAGCTCGATATATAAGCATGGTGTTTACTAGTGTCAAGAAACAACCAAGACAATGTAAGAAAAGTGAAATACCCGCTAAAACTTGTATGTACGTAGTAACTTCAACTTTTACTTCCTTTCTTTGGTAGCCATCATAATCATACAGGAACATAGCATCCACGTTTAAGCAAATGATGACACCCGCAAGTGACAAAGCAAGACCTATAAATTGAAGGATCATTGATATAAGCATGTACCTGTATGAAGAGGCAGTTGGTATTGTTAAAGACGCAAACGGAAGAAGAACTGCACCAATACAAAACTTGCATGTTAGTAGAACTATAATAAGACGTGTTTCTCAGATAGCCAACTTACCACTAAGAGTGAATATATGGTGGATAAAATCAATATAATGGGCCTGTTTTCAACGTCATCGAATGGAACTGACAGAAAGCTTACTATATATTGACATATTAACTGGACCATATAAAGCTGTAGAAATAATCTTAGAGCTTTTGGGTTATATATTGCCCCAATATCGTCGATATAATTGCCATCACCAACTTCGAAAGGGCCTTCCTTGATTGGTGGATCGAATAGTAAACTATGCCCTTGTAAGTTCGTCATGGTGTATTCAAACTGTCACTTGATTAAGCTATCTGCAACAGGTTTAATTTTCGCAGTTAAATTTTCCACAAAATGCTGGGATCACAAACCAACAACGAGAGGACAAAGCTGATTACTTACCATGCATCCGACAATAACATGTTACATAAAGTTATATTACTTAATTGCTTTGAGGTACTGGAGGTGTTCCATAGCTACTTAGTTTGTTATATAATTCTCTTTCAAAAGAAGGTAATACGCTTCTCGAAAGGACAACTCCTTCGCTAATCCAAACACCCCATGAGCCCATTGTGTTAGCCATCACTATATCCGTCAATAGACGATCCCCAATGACCGCTATTTCATTTGCGTTATTTATACCTAACTGGCGAAAGTATGTCATTATCTCATGATGACAGCCGGGCTTCTTTGTGCTATGCCGCAATACTGTCACCCCGACATTCTTTTCGATGGTCTTAGCTTGCTCGTGATTAACATCATCGTCAGTTCCTGCGGAATTGCTTACAATGAGTATATTCTGGGCAGAGTACTGGTCAAGAAGACGTGCCCATACTTCCTAAGTAATTAGTTAGTAGAGTCACAACAAGTTTTAATTCTGAAATAGAAAAGGACATACGGAATAAGGCTCCCAAAGTTTATCATCCTTATCTTTGGCAAAGCAGTTATCTTTATCAAGAACGACGCCCTTGATCTCGACACCGTCATGTCCCGGAAATTTTAGAGGTATAGGTATCTGATCAAAAGTTTTGACGCTTAAGTGAGGAAGACAAAGGGCAGGGTTGTAAAGCAACCTTCCGGCGTTTAAAGTTGCACTTAAATTTAACATGTGTTATAAAGATTCTTACCGAAAGCTTCGAGAAAAAATGTATCTTTAGTATTCCCTTTTCCTTATTTTGAAAAATCTTTCTCTTATTTAATAACAGGGACAGAGATTAGTTATGTTAAGTCAAATCAGATACTGATCTTAATGAGGCGTAATCTTCAGAAGTAACAAAATGTCACTAGGATCTGTTCAATCCTAACGATTGTTAGCATCGAATCAACTGAAATTTTATGTTGTTTTATATCCGGGTAACGAGTATAACAAAATACTCGAAATATCAGAATTTCCGTTAGCACCTAAGCCAATATCTCATGAATGGAGGACCGAAGAAGTCTCGAGTTATCAGAGACCCGAAGGATAGACAGGCCTTAAAAAGAGGCTGGAGAAAAAATCCTGAATTTAATGGGGGTGAGGACGTTGAAGATGAAAGTCTCGAAGATACTGAACAATGCTTGATCTGTGCTGGTAAAATTGTCTATGCTTCCAAGTCTCCTTGCAATCATACAACATGCCATGTTTGCACCTTTAGACAAAGAGCATTATACTTGAAGAATCAGTGTTTAGTTTGCCGCACTGAGAATGACGTTGTGATATTCACGGAGCAGCCAAAGAGTGATTATGGTGATTTCTCATCTGCAGATATAATAGAGAGAAACGAAAAGTACAAAATAAATTTTACCTCAGACCGTGTGCGAGATGCTACGTTATCTCTTTTGGATATCAAATGCCATTGTGGTAAGGAATTTAAGAACTTTAAACAGTTATCAGAGCATGCGAAGCAGGAGCACAATAAGTATTTTTGTTCCCTTTGCTTTAAATTCAAAAAAGCATTCGTATGTGAACTTGAAATGTATACGCATAAGCAACTAGAAAATCATCAAAGTCGAGGGGACAGGGAGGGGTTCAAAGGCCATCCAGAATGTAAACACTGTAAAGGTAAAAGATTTTATTCTGAAGATGAATTGAATATTCACATAAGGGATAAGCATGAGAGATGCCACATATGCGATCAACATAATCCGAAGACGGCTGACTACTACAAGAATTATGACGAGCTATATCAACATTTTAAACAGTGTCATTATGTGTGCACCGCTCCAATATGTCTAGAAAAGAAGTTTGTTGTGTTTAGGGACGACTTAGAGTTGGCTGCACACATGTTAAAGGAACATGGTGGATTAACTGGGTTCAACAACAAGGTTGTGGTCGGAAGTAGCCCGAGTCACTTTGGCTCTCACTTATCGACATTTAATCGTTTGAACGCATCAAGACAAACGCAGACTAATGATGCTGCTTCCAGGGAATCAGATTCATTACAAACGAAGAAAATGCGTTTTGAAGAAAGAGCCAAGCATTATTTGAACTATGATAAAACAAAAATAGAAAATTTCACTGGAATCAATAACGATTTCAAAAGCGGGCGAATCGATGCTGCGGCTTTATTAAAGAAATATTCAGAATTGTTCGATCGAAGAAATAAAAATGAGATCGATATACTAGTCTTTGAGTTTTCTCAGCTTTTCCCCAAGGATCCTGAGAAACGTAAGCAATTGAACAACATATCCAAGGACATTCTGACAATCTTGCTGGCTGAGAATTTTCCCATTCTAGGTGGTCGAAGTGCGCTGCCAACCACAGGAGATTTCCACTCCTGGGGAGATGCTCAGAATTCTCAAGGGGTGGGTTCTACTCTTGAGAGATTTCCAGCTCTCTCTAAGCCTAAAAAGACTTCTCCACAAATCAACCCAAACCAACCTATTCGCTATACGAAAGTTTTGAAAAAGCCTGGAAATACCTTTTCTCCGATAAGGGTTAGTACCGCTCAGGCAGAGCCATCATATAGACCGACGTATTTAAACAATGTCAAGAAGGATTCACCACCTGCATCATCTTCTAGCTCGCTAAGCAGGAATTCATTGGGACCTGGCAAAGCTAGCAGTTTATCCGAAGACAAATTTCCAGCACTTGAAAAGAAAACAACAAAAAAAAAGTTTCCTCGAGTAAATCCACTAGATCTCAGCTCTTCGCAATGGAGTTCAAGCTCAGAATCTGTTTCTTCATCACAAAATGAGCAAAAAAAAGAGGAAGAAAATGAGATCTTAGACAGAAGAAAGCAGAAGCAGAAGAAGAGACAAGAAAGAATCTTACTAAAATCTTTATAGATATTTATACCATGTTAATAGATTTTCAAGCATAGAAGTTTTGAGTTCCGCCTACAATTTAAATTCGCATGAACAGTGTATTATTCTAGTTTTTTTTTTTTTTTTCAGGTTTAATATTCTACTCTTGATAGTAGGTTTTTATTTCCTCTCAGCTTACTACCTCAAAAACAACTAAGATTAAGATTATGTTGAAAAGAGTCGCTAGGATTCTTCCAGCTGTTCCAAGGGTTCAAGCATTATACGCAAGGTCGGGTTCAAGATTTTATCAAGCGGCGACAGCAAAAAGGCCGAACATTACACTTTTACGTAAATACTCGGATGTTAGTGACTCGAAAGCAGCTTCTATCAAGGTGGACGAACCTCAGATGATGATTGCATTTACTTGCAAGAAGTGTAATACTAGGTCGTCGCATGTATTTTCGAAGCAGTCATATCAAAAAGGCACGGTTCTCATCCAGTGCCCTGGATGCAAGGGTCGGCACTTGATAGCCGATAATCTTAAGATTTTCAGGGATAATAATGTAAACTTAGAAGACCTTCTTCATGCTCAAGGCGATTCAGTTGCGAAAACAGCAACAGACTTAGCTTTCGACGATATTCCGGAAAGCTTGAGAGATAAAATTGGTCACCATGCAAAAGATGCTCCAGATAAATATAAAAAACACGGATCTTCTGAATCCGGAAATGATGAAGCATTGAAACTTTCTGATTCTAAAGACTCTAAATAAACTTCTACAGCACTAAGTAGCATATAAATAGCATACGATTTGGATAAACTAATCAGAAAATTTCTTCGTAACACTTTGTTATTCCCCAATAACTAGTTTTTTTATTAGATTAGAAAGCTTGTGTCGGGCGCTAGATTATCTCAATTTAAGTATCTTGTAATGAGCTCGGATGTGTTGTAGTTTTATTTGGAACATATCTTTTGTAAAATTTTGAGCGAGAACTATCAAATTCATCGAATTATTCAGTCTCAACTGATATCAAATTAGATATGTATAGGTCACTCACGTTAGGTCAAAGCTTTACAAAGCTTTGCTTTAGTAGGCTTAGATTTTCTAGAGGCTTTAAAGCGCTGACAACTGTTTTTAATAATGATTTAGTTGAAAAGTACAAAGAAAAATTAAATGCTAAGGCAAAAAATCTCGGATTGAAGAATGCTGAGGAGTTGAAGGAGCACATGAAAGAAGAGATCGAAAACAAGAAAAAGGAATTGGATGCTCTTGATCCATTAAAGCAGTTAGAGGATTATGAAAAAATTCAGGCTGCAAAGTCTAATAAGTCGAACGTGATCAAAACTAGGGGAGCTATCTCAAAGGACTCACTGGCTGCTCCTTTCAAGACATTAAGCTCATACTTGGACGTAGAAAAGATTGCTGAACTACCTAGAAAAGAAATTGAATATATTTGGAGGGCTCGCTTCCAGAATAAAGAAAATACTTTTGCTGCAGCTTTGGATGATGTGCAATTTGCGTCTTTGTATGCAAATGCTTTCAAGAATAGCCAGTTTATTCTACCAATTCCTAGAAATGAAGGTTATGAAATGCATTTTATCCAATGGTCTTTCGTGGGACCAAAAACCACCCATTGCATGTTTACTACCGTCGCTGAGTATAAACTTCACCAAGAATACGCAAAACCTCATACAACTCTTTCGTTCCATCAAGAATTGGCCGAATCAAAGGGGGTTGTATTGATGAACGGTACTTTAGAAAGTGATGCAGGTCTTTCAATGGACGAAGTCCAATTATTAATTTTGAACATGCAAAGATTTTACGGAGCAACGAAGTCTGCTAAGGAAGAGAAAAAGGTTCAAATATTAAGAAAATTCAATAGTGGTGACCCCAACTTCGATATGGATGAGTTAATTAAAGAGGCAATATCTACCTAGAATTATGTAAATAGTAAATTAATGTAGATATGTTGTACTCAAGTACCTAGATTCATTATATCATCAAGCAACGATCTCTTCGAATTTGGCTCTTCTTCTTTGTTATGCTTATCTGATTTAACAGACTTTCGTTTTGTGATAGATCTGCCAGGTTTTTTACGATCTGATGCTATACTTTTCTTATTTGAATGGTCAAGCAGCGTCTTCTTATTTATCGTGCTCACAGCAGGATCCTCATGTTTCTTTTTTCTAGTTGTTTTTGTTATTGGTATTTTCTCAGCGGAAATAGAATCAGATTCGCTATCAGAAATCACAACTTCAGAACTGTTTACCTTATTTATTTTGAAAGAATTGTTTATACCATTCAGTTTAAATCTCGAATCATCTCTTGCTCTCTGAGTGTTCTCTTCCTTAATTCGATTTAAAATCTTCTTAAAATTCCTTCTGCTAGCTTCCTCTCCCTCGTTTTCGAAAGACTCATCTGATATTCTCATTTGTAAAAACGTCTGAGTCTCCTGTTCAATCTCATCTTTAATATAATCCGTTAAGATATGCTTGTCATCATTCTCGACGCTCTTTTTAACAGCGAAGTTGATACCGTCCTCCGGAATCAAATTAAGTTCTGCTTGATGCAAAAATTGACTCATAAGATCTTGGAGCCTTATATCATCCACTTTAGTCTTGATGTCAGAATCCTGAATCTCTGTAAACTTTGGCTTATTCTTCTGTAAAGCATGCTCCTTTGGCCTTTTCCTATAGAAATGTACCACATCATCAATATTTGCAATTTTTCCAACAAACTTGTTTGAAAAGCGTCTAGGGTTTTCTAGCTCGTAATCTCCATTGTGACCAACTCTCAATCTAATTAAGGGTAGCGGCCCTCTTGCTACTTCCTCTGAACTTTCTGCTGTGACTTGGTTGTCTGAAGCTTTTAAGCACTCTTCGTTAGCCTGATGTATTAAGCTCTCTATTTTAGCAGCTAAGAACTTAGAAATGTCTTCCTTTGAGGCCGGTCCCGCGACAAAACCTTCTTCTTGAAGCGAAACTTCGCCTATAACGAATGGACGAACAGTCCTCAACCTTATGGGTTCAATTGAGTATGCTTTTCCTTTGATTGATATTACAAACACATTCTTATCAGTGCACTCGGAATCGCAGAGAGATGTCACTACTGAAGATCCTGGCTGTAACGTATCAAAACCTGTACTTGGATTATGAACGGGAAACGGGATGCATTCATGCTCGTGACCCCATATAACGAGGTTGAAAAATCCAGGCAAGAACAGCTCTGGTAAGTATGAGGTTCTCGTATGTGGAGTGTGATTCTGGTGAACACAGAGTATACTGAAATATTGATCTGCATTCTTGCTTGGCCTCATAAACTTGACACGTCCATCTCTAAACATTCGATACAACCTTTCATCCTTAACGTTACCCAAACCATATAATGCAAAACTAGTTGTGCCCTTGCGAAATAAGAGAGGTGAGATTGTGATATCTTCATTATTCTTCACTTTCCCGAAATGATTAATTAGTCCGGCAGCAGCAAGCAAATCAAGAGGCAGTAGCATTTCTTGTCCAGTGGCATCATCATGGTTCCCACTTATTGCAAAAACGGGTATGGAAACATTAATATTAGGATCTTCGTAGTTAACGTTTTCAGATTCACCACCTAGAGCCAACAGGGCATCACTCAATAACTCTATTTCACATGCTTTATTTCCGAAACAATTTGCTCTTAAACTTTTGATCACTTGGTACAACGATTTCTTAGAAGGTTTGTTGATATGAAATAAATCCCCTCCTTGTATCATCATATCAACATCTTCTTCTTTTGCAATATGCGTGATCTCATCGAAGGTCCTCCAAGAATCATCACCTCTTATCGAGTCATTCTCATTGTAACCAACATGATTGTCCGTCGTAATTAATATCCTTATTGTCGAATCCCCATTTTCGATTTTCTCAGTGGGAGGCATACCTAAGAAGTTATAGCACCTTACTCTGATAATGCAAGATTCTTCTCGTTTGGCTTCGCACAATCTGCTTCACATATACAAATAAATCTAATTAGAAAAGCGTGGCAGTGATTTCATTTAGAAGATACATTTATCTCTAAAATGGGAGATACTTCTATATCTCTGGACCTAGAAAGACGACAACAGGACGAAGTTAATAGCGTTGCTTCAATTTATGGTGATATCTTCAAGGATATAACACCCAAGGGCTTAATATGGAACAAACGTCCGTCACCCCATTTTCAGATCAGCCTCACAGCATCAGAGGACAATGATAGACCAGTGTTATCTCTAACACTTGATATTGAATTTACATCTACATACCCCTTGTCACCTCCGATAGTACGCATTTTAAATCCTCGTAATATTCTAAAGGCTCGAGTCAAATTAATCCAAAAGCGAATTGAAGAACTCATAAAGGAGTATCCTGAGGAAGAGATAGCTTTCACTATCATATGTGAGATAAAGGACATGCTAGACGAATTTCAAAAGACCACCGAGAAGGTTCTCTCGTTAGAGGAAGAGAGAGAGATCCGTTTAAAGAATGAAAGGATGCAGTTAGAAAAGCAGGAAGCATTGAAACAGAAGGAGCAGGAGATAGAAAAGGAGAAACAGATTGCAGAGTTGAATGAACAATTGATGAAGATCAAAGGTGAATTTGATGAAGATCTGGATGGCAGTTACGACTCTATTGGCTTAGATAAAGAACTCAGGAAGGAAACGGCGCACCAACTTTTAATACCTTCAGATCCAGCAGATTATTTTATATTTGAAAATCCAATGGTGCTCAGATTGCCAGGATCATCATCCATTTATAAATTTAGAGCCGTTCTGGGATTTGTGAGGTACGGGAAAAAGGATTTGCTTTCAAGTGTTAGCAGGCAGTACGTTGTCAAGCCGTATCTTCCACAGAATATTCAGCATAAACTAGACAGAAAGAAGGTTGAGCTATCTTTCTTACTTACAGAAATAGACATGAATAATGATCATTGGATGAGCGACCCAGGAAAGAAAGAGATCCAAGACCTCGAACGAGAATTGCAGCTAATTATGAATTTAAGTCATGAGAACATTGTAAGGCTTTTTGGTTTTCAAATAGATAAGAGATCAGAAGCGCATTCTGGTTGGACTGTTCGACTATTAACAGAATTCTCGTCGGCTTCTGAGACCTTGCATGAAATTCTTCCAGCTGCCGAATTCATAAATTGGTCCCTCGCTCGTAACTGGTTGATACAATTACTTCCTGCTCTTGAAGCATTGCATAATCTAGGTTTTATTCACAAATTAATATGTCCTGTCTCTACCATAGTTTTTGAAAATGAAGCCGAATATTATTATCAGGGAGGTTTATCTCCTTTGTCAATTGAATCACAAGATAATGAAGAGGGATTGGAGAATTTGAGAGTAGTCAAACTCTGTCATCCATCCTATGCGCATAAAGTTCTTGAAATGCTCGCACGGTATCCTAATAAAGATCTGGAAGAACGTAAATCTTTGATAGATTTCATGCCAGAAAGCTGGAAAGCACCTGAGTTGAGAGGTGAGTCGAGCGCTTTTCAACTGAAAACGGATGTTTGGGATCTTGGTGTGTTGTTTATACGTGTAATGTTGAATTACAATATATTTGAACTTTATGAGTCCCCTGAGGTATTCTTGGCTAAATTTAATCCGGGGGATTTTAAGGATATGGAGAACTATGCATATCTAGTTTTTGACTTATTCTCGAAGATGTTACAGCAAAAGGTTTCTAAAAGACCCAGTCCCTTAGAACTCAATGCTATAAGGTTCTTAAGGGATGGACCCATTATCACGAATTCAATCTTGCTCAATCCTACCCCAGTTTGGACAGACTCGCAGACTGGGGACAATAAAAGCACACAGAATATAGGTGATCATGAATCTCGATTATACCGTAATGCCAAGGACAATGCCTTGACTCATCTGGATGCTCCCAAACGCCTGGTGGAGTTGAGGCAATCTTACACTCTGTATGTTAATAAGAGACAACCGACTCCAATGATGATAAGTAGCAGCTCACTACAGAAAAATGAGCAGCCAAATATTGGTCGTTATGAAAGGGATTTTGAAGAGATAGGAAGACTTGGAAAAGGAGGGTTTGGCGAGGTTGTTAAAGCAAGGAATAGGATTGAAGGTACATTTTATGCAATCAAAAAAATCAAACACCGAGAAAGCAAATTGGATAATCTAATGAGTGAAGTGCTCTCCTTGGCGAGACTAAATCATCAATATATCGTGCGCTATTATGGAGCTTGGGTTGAAAATATAGACGAAAACGACACTGAATCAAGTTCTGAGGATAATGAAACTTCTAGCGACGTTGACTTTGAAAGTCCTCTTAATGTCCGATCCTCTTCTTTTTTGATGAACAATAACGACAGCTCTCTTCAGTTGGATTTTGGTACCAATTCATTTGACCCTAAGATTGATTTCGATGACATGTCATTCAACAACCATACTGAAGACTTGGATGATTTTATAGAGTTTGTGGGTTCATCCGGGAATTCCCCTATTCATGATTCGGAAGAAACTTCAATTAGTAAGGAATCCAATAATGCTAAAAAGTCAAAGCAAAAGGAATCTATAGATCGTCGTAATCAAAAAAGTTGCATACTTTATATACAAATGGAGTTTTGCGAAAATAAAACTTTGTTGAATTTGATCGAACAAGGCTTACCGGGAAACCCAAATGAATATTGGCGACTCTTTCGTCAGCTTTTGGAAGCTGTATCCTATATTCACAGGTCTGGGTTTATACATAGGGACTTGAAGCCACTGAATATATTTATTGACAAAAGTAATAATATTAAGGTGGGAGATTTTGGTTTAGCGAAAACCTCGCAGTTCAACACCGTAGTGCTGGAAAATAATCAAGTTGGGACACAGAACACAAATGATTTGTCAACCCTCGTGGGTACAGTGTTTTATACTGCTAACGAAGTTGCGACAGGAAAATATGATGAAAAAGTTGACTTATATTCTCTTGGGATTATGTTTTTTGAGATGTGCTATCCATTGCTGACCGGTATGGAAAGGGCAAGAGTATTAAATAACCTTAGGCTTGTTTCGGTGGATTTTCCCCTGGACTTTAGCGAAGCAAAATACAAAACTGAAAAGAAAATTATTCGATTACTTTTAGATCATGACCCAAAAAGAAGACCTAGTGCGACCGAATTATTACAGAGTGGTTGGCTTCCTGTTGAGCACCAAGATGAGGTAATCAAAGAGGCTCTAAAAAGCTTAGCGGACCCTGCTTCTCCATGGCAACAACAAGTAAGAGAGACATTATTTAATCAGCCCTACCTGTTGGTGAAAGATTTGACTTTCGAGAATTATAGTAAAGGAATTTCTCACAATAATAATGACATGTTCGATTATTTATTATTCAGCGCCATGATTAAAGAACTCTTTCGGGTTTTCAGAGTTCATGGTGCAATAGAAGATTATTGTTTCGACTCTTTACTACCAAAATCTGCTGATTATGCTAGTGATATGGTTTACGAAGTGCTTGATAGAAGTGGTTCGGTATTGAATTTACCCTTTGACCTAGTATTTTCCACGGCTCGATTTTTAAGTCGAAATAAGATCAATATACCCAAATTCTTTAGGCACGAATTTGTTTATCGGCCAAACGTTAGGGGTGTGGGAATGCCCAATAGATACAGTACCGTGGGATTTGACATAATAACTGGTGATCCAAATGGAAGAATGGTGCATGATGCAGAATGCCTCAAAGTGGTTGACCAAGTTTTGAGTTCTTTTCCTTGCTTCAAAGCTAAGAACTCAAAATGCATAATATTGATCAATCATTATGATATAATTGACTCAGTTGTTAAGTATTCTTTTGGCAACATTGGCTTGGACGAGAAGAGATCTCAGGAAGTGATTGCTGTTTTATCTCAACTTGGTATAGATAAAAACGCCGAACAGATTAAGAGGTATTTGAGAGAAGAGCTACTAGTTCCACATACTGTCATTAATGATTTGGTTGACAATTTTAATTTTACGACTGAAGTCGAAAGAGCCGGAAAAAAGTTGAGCAAAGTAATGAAAGATTCGCCGCATTTCTTAAAGGTTGAAAGGTCTCTTTCACTTTTGAGTGATATACTCTCAATATTGAAGCTCTATGGATATGAAACGCCAATTTTGATCAATCCGCTCAGTAGTTATAATAACACCTACTATTCCCGTGGAATGATGTTTCAAGTTATTCACCAGGTTGACCGCAATAGAAGATTTTCCAGAATAATTACCGGGGGAAGGTATGATAGCTTGATCAGCTCACTTTCAAGTAAGGATATCGCTAAATTCAATACTCCATACGCTGTGGGGTTTTCACTTTCGTCAAGCTTCATGTTCCTCTTATTAAAGAGTTTTTACAGAAGATCTCTAGGTAGAAACGTCAATTCCGAGATCAATAAACTCAAATGGAAACAGAATAGGTGTGATGTGTTAGTGACTAGCTTAAATCCTTCCTATATTGAAAAGTCAGGGTATGAGCTCATGAAGTCTTTATGGTCAAATAATATCAGCTCCGACATGTTCGTTGCTATGTCACTGGATGACATTTTACAGAAGGCCAATTACGATGGCTCCACTTGGATTGTAATTATAAAGCAACCTAACATTACAGAAAGAGGAAAGCTGAAAAGGTCAGCGGGTAAATTCAAACCATTAAGAATAAAGAGCCTATATAAAGGCAGAGATTTTGATGTGGATTACACCAACTTGGTAAGCCATCTTTTATCTGAGATAAAAGAAAGGGATCGTGATATTGAAAACGAGGACGTTCAATTAACAGCGCATACTGACTTGAGTGATTCATTTAAGGGAGAGCTCGACGAAAGCCCTAACACAGAAAGGTTAGATCCTGTGGATATGACACATAGGAATGTTGATATAAACCAAAGAGTAACTATCATTGCAAACGAGGCGCCAAGAGGAAGAAAACATAATAAGAAAGAAAAATGGGAACTCGATAATGATGCAAGAACTGCAGGATATTCATTAATTAATACTTTGTCGACTTGTCCTATTATTACTATAGATGCGAGAGATGAAACCATCGACATGATCCTGATTACATCACTTTCTCAACCTGAAGAATGGACGAGGAAAATTGTATACTCTAATAATTTACCAAAATCTTTTGCAATGAGTATTTACAACACTTTGAGGAAAGAAGCGTCTAAAGGCACAAAGTGGGTAATTTTACACTCTTCTAAAACGGATAAGACGTCCATTATGGATCTTCAAAGACAATAAATAGAAACGAAAATTTAAAACTGACATAGTAATACCAGTTGAACATGAGTCATGAATGAAGCGACTTCTCTAAATAAAATTTTTTCCAATCCCAATATTCTTCGAATCTAAGTTTTGCATAATTTGCGTAATCAAAGTCTATGTTTGAGATTTGACTCTGAATCATAGCCCAAATTCCCCAGTAGAACCCTGGCATTCCGTAGAAAATTTTGATTTCCTCTATAAGACCTTCGATTTGTTCGTCATTTCCTTTATCATCGAGATAGGCGCTCACCCAGCGAACTATAGTAGGATTCTTCTTAGAGGGCTCCGGAATCGCCTTCCTGTCGCAATCAAAACCTTGCCACTCCGCAAAATGATTAGCAATATCAAATGCACGAGGAGCTGGAAACATGTACTCATAATCTATAAAATTTACCGGATTATTTTCTATTGCCGGTAAGGGTTCTCGTTGAGACCTTGCAAAATCTTTAGGAATTATTATATTGCCTGACAACAAGTCACAATGAGCTGAAACGACAGGTGAAGTGATACTCGAGGTTATTTTATGCAACCAAGACAACTCATCAATTATAACGTGTCTTATATTTTCTTCACTTACGGAAATGTCAAGATGCTCATTAAATGAATCTATGAGTTCGGGCAACAATGGAACAATAGTGATCCATTCATGCAAAAGTGTCCAAATGTCAATCATGGTTTTGGTCACTTTTCTGCTTTTGGTGCACTCTAGGCTACTCTTTTGAATAGACTTCTTTCTTTTATGGAAATCTTTCGTAAATTTGTGCAAACATCGGACTCCATCTTCAATCTCCGAAATGCTGACCTTCCTATGCCAATTACCCAATTGCTGAGCGATTAGTCTGTACAATGAAGGATTACTCAAGTCCTTCGGTTCTAGTGATCTTCCAGGCAAGAAGCCGTAGACAATGCCATTCTTGAATCGTGCGTGGATGGGTGGTGCTAGTCCAAGCGACTGTAGAACCAAGTGCAGAACAAATTCTCTATTTCTATCTATAATAAGACTAGTACCGGGGCCATAAACACGCATTAAGACTGTGTCGCCAGAAGATGTATTATGGCAAGAGAGGAGCATGTTTGTTATACCTCCCGTAACCGTCTGAATATCTATATCGGATTCATCTTTCCATGACTGAGTGAAGATCCTCATCAATAGATCCTTAATTTGGCCGTAATCCGAATTCATGTTGGAACTTAAATCCACATAGTACATTGGAAGGTAAATTGCATGCGTGTTGTAGTTTTCCGCTATGCGAGTCAATTCGTTTTCCATCTGTTGGCACGGACCAGACGTTGTAACTCCATGGGAAGCCTGTGAGCTTCCTTCAACATCTGTGGCACTGTCAGATTCTATATCTGACAAAGACGGATTATTAAGCTTGTAGAGAAGATTTCTGCATTTCACTAAGCTTTTGTGTTCGGGTGATGTCGACGGTCTTGTGGTTGTTGTGTGACTATTCACATCATTGTAGAGGGTGAGATTCTTTCTTTGACATTCATTTTCGCTATTATAATTTTCATTTATGACACGTAAGGGTATAAGCTTTATACTTCCTCCTGATATGAAGCAATATACAGAAGCCATGAGGGAACCCTAGAATTCAGCCTTATGTCTATAATCTAGAGATAGAACAAATCTACTTTTCTGAGGAATCATGTGCACGTGAAAAGTGCAAGGCTCTATCATATCTATACACTGTTAAGTTGTGATGCCTGCAACCTATCATAAGAATGGTGGCCATCTACGCTAGTATTATACTCGAGATCTTCATCTGTAAGTAAATGAGGCAAATGAGGCATTTTGCTAAAGATTCCAGGAAAGATTCTGAAATATGACCAACAAGCAAAAAAGAGCCCTATGACACTACCAATGAAGATGTCAACGAAGTGGTGCTTGTAGTCTTCCGTACGACTCAAGGCAATATATATAGCCAATAACGTAGGTACCCAGGCAACATAGGCTCTCCAGGCTCCCAGGTATTTGTGAGAGGCCATAAGTTGCGCTCCCAAGAACAAAGACAAGTAGAACAAGCCAGCAAAGCTAAGACTAGAATGCCCTGAAGGAGTAGTACGGAAGCCATCTAGAAGCCTGGCAACATCTTTTGTAGAGCAGACATCCTTGGCGTATACAAGAGTATCCTTGGGTGCATAGTCGAAAGGTTCACAGCGGGCAAGAAAGTCAGGACGGTGTCTTCCAATGAGATTCTTAAGGAAATCCGTGACAATACTGGTAGTAAATACAGACATCAAGTGCCCCAATGAAGTAACGTATGTGACGTAAAGCTTATGCCGATACTTAGTGATTGCCATCCCTACAGTAATGATCACAATTTCAGGGAGTATGAAGGCATAAAACATCAACATATTATTGCTAACCCTGTCATTTTCAGTGTATGGATGTGAGATGGTCAAATCATTTACGTAAAATTGTCTCTGGAACGGCTTCACCGCCCATGCCAGAAAGAATAATACCAACAATATAGAAAGGGTTATCAAATCGTCAAATCTCCACTTGACCAATTTCAGGTACCATTCGAACCTATCTAAACCAAAAGTTATTCTTTTAGAGGGCACAGTACGCTCTTGTTCATCTGAATTCATTGTCTATACTTTCATAGATTGCCCTTCCTTACTATTTTAAGTAGTACCTTAAATATCTTCCAGTGTATGATCAATTTCAAATTTAGTATACTCATTATTAAACGCGCCCTTCCCACTCCCCACGATAATCCCAACGTTATAAACTTCTGAGTTCCACTGGGCCAAATATAGAGTAGCAGTAGTTTGGGAGACTATCAAGCTGAGAAGCAAAGGGGCCAAGAGCTTGCCCCCTACACTCGAAGGGATGGTTAGAAGAAAGAACAAGAAAAGTTGAAGCAGTAAGCGATAGATGGAAGAGATAATTGACTACCCAGTTCAAAAAGCAAGACTACATTTACTTAGGCTGGGAAAGTGCTCAGGGTAACAAGGGTCTGAAGAATATAGTAGAAAAATCAAGATGAATTTCAGAATGGATATACAGCTAAATGTTGATGGATCGTGAGCATTCAAATAGTCGTGGATAAACCACTTTGGGGTCCTTAATATCCAGCAATACAAGATACCTAGGTGGTGAATCGAAGCTCAGCTAATATGAGTAGTAGTTTATTTGGAGAAGAAGACCCATGGGAGAATGGTTGGGCAACAGACTATAACGAAAGAGATCGGGACACAACAATTGGTGGTAGATTTGGTATCGGTAGCTCCTTATTGGGAGCTTCTCAATTAGTTGATCCAGAGCCTAAGAAAGAAGACTTTCTGCTTAAAATATTGGACGCTCCAAGCAGCTTCCATGAGATTTACTCCAAAGTGGGAGGAAGTGAAGCACTGCCCGAGGCAACGAAGCAATTGATTGATAGTTTGGAGCGAGCTAACGTTTTTACGGACTTTCAGGCTTCCCGTATCTTTGACGAGATCGGAGAACATGAATTGGGAGACACTAAAGATGAAAATAAATTTTATAAGGTTTTAGGACTTATCTCTCTTGAGTTGCAAGAACCAGGATCAGGCAACTATCGTACTTTGCAGTTCAGAGCACAAGACTTACCGGAGTTTCCTCCAAGTGTCTTGAAAACTTTGCTTTCAGGAGATGAAGTTTTAGATCCTCTCTCGGCGGGTTTGGCTGGAACAAGTATTCAAGAAGATGGCGATAATTGGAATAAGCCTGGGAAAGAAATTCCGGGGCTGATTGAATCGTTACCGAATTTATTAGCATCTGCAGAGGGTACTCCAAAGAAATTGGGGTCAAAATCAGAAGAACTAGATGAACTGCAGGTTATAAATTATACTAATGACATAAAGAATCGGTTTTCCCCATTGATCAAGTCTGATGACACGATAAAAATAAAAGAGATACCAGAGAAGGAAGGGGTATTATTCAAGCATATCAATTACGTTATTACGCATGAGTTGTCGACGGGGATGTATGCACCATCGGGAGCTAAAAAGGTGATTAGAAGATATTCAGATTTTGTTTGGTAAGTATGAGGTAGAAAAAGTAACTGACATTGTGAAATATACTAACATTTCTAGGCTTCTTGAAATACTATTGAAGAAATACCCATTCAGAATAATTCCAGGTCTTCCACCAAAAAAATTTTCTGGTACGTATATTATTTTGAAACCTATTTGATCAAACTCAAGCAAATACTAATCAACTCTTATTAGTAGGATCGTCACCGGATTCCCAGTTCTTACAGAGACGCCGCAGAGGATTGCATAGATTTTTAAATCAATTGGCAAAACACCCTGTTTTGCGGACCGAGCCTATAGTTATCACTTTCTTGAATGTACCAACAGACATAAACACTTGGAAGAGACAAGCCAAGATTGACTACTCCTTAGAGTTCAAAGGACAAAAAATAAAACCGGAATTCATCAATGTTATATGGCCAGCAGTAGGCGCAGATTTTATGAGTAAGTGGACCGCCTGTGAAAAAGATTTACCAAAACTAATCCAATTCTGGACAAGAGCCGTAATATTAGTTGAAAGATATGAAAAAAGGCAGCAACAAATTGCTTTTGATAACGAGAGATTCGTTGAAGTTATCAATCGAATTGTGTCCTTGGACAACAGTATTTATCCTCATAAAGATGATGATAGTTCACTAATTGCTAGAAGTAACAAAGATGACATGACCCAAATTAATGATGCACTTAAAGGAATTACTGACTATTTAAACAAGTCAAGCCAAGAACTTATAGATGAAAGTTTTGATGTGAATACATCAGTTTTAGAGAAGTTTAAGAATTATCTTGATTACTTGTACTCATTCCAGGAATTGATGGAACGCTTCAAAAGACTACTGGTTAACACAATCCCATCTGTTCAAAAAAGGTTGCAAGAAAACGAAGCCCGCTTTAATAAAATTAATAGTGAAGATGCAGATATTAAAGGCAGTGAACTTGCCAAATTGAAACAGACAATTCTTACAGACAAGCAGGATATTTTTCAGCAATTAAATAAAGACTGGCTCATCAAAAGTTGCATTTTTGAGGAATTTTTAATATTCCAGGAAACGCAGTACCTTATATCTGAAATGTGGATCGATTGGTGCAAAGGGCGTAATAGATTCAAAAGTAATCTTTCTACCCTTAGTGATAATTTAAGCAATGAAGTGATGAATGGAATGCCTCTTTCTAGATAGGGCCAATTTGCACTTGCTTCATTTTTCTTCGCTAAGCTTGTCCCTCTCCTTCTATGTACAGTTTCCATTTAGCAACTAATTCATGCTTCCCGTTTTTGAGTTTTAAATCATCGTCATAGTATTCTCGTTTGAAGATTTTCCGTATATTCATCTCTTTCTTTGCTTCTCGTAAACATTGGTCATCTCCGCGAAAGTAAAGCTTCGCCAAAATATAGCCAACTTCCATTCCTAATGATGCTCCTTCGGGAAACAGATCATCAAAAGCTTTCTGAAGTGTGCTTTCCTTGATTTCGGTTATGCCGTCGACGTATCCTTGATTCTCATGCATTCTCTTTATGCCAGCAATAGAGATGGGTCCATCCACAGTCAGCTCATCCTCTCCCCAAATATCCTCATTCAAACTATTATTCTGCCTTTCTAAAGGCTTATTTTCCTCTGAGAACATTCTATAAAGGCTTTTCCCCCTGACGAATCCCTATTTTATGAGTGGAATTCTTCGATTTTGTTCATGAGCTTATGGGTTTTTCATATCATGTCGTTCTTATTACGACAATGTCGTATCTTTCATTCAAACACAAACCCCCATGAAAATCCAACTAGCGTCCATAACAGCCCTTCTTATTCATCTTTAGAAACATTGAGCGTTTAAAGTAAGGTTCTGGAAACCTTTTCAGGTAAAGTTCGAATTATTGGCTCTTAATTAGAGTATTTCTCACTCACTGAGGTAAACAAATATAGAGAGAATCATGTCCAATGTCATTACTCAAGTGCAACAGGATGATGGGCCCGACTTTAACACGGTCGCTTACGATGGATCTTCAAGTATAGATGCAAATTCAAAAATACATTTACATATGAGAGATGCTGATTTTACAATAACAAGAGATGAGCTAATGGGCCTTCCAGAAAGTATTTTGTTGTGTCTTTTTCCCAATGGCGTCTTCTTAGACTCAGAAGGTCAAGTGATTTCTAACTTAACGGAGGACGATATTGTCTTTGTAGACTTTGAACCTGAATGTTTCAGATTTATAATTGATACATTCAGGCAAGCTCAGGCGGAGTTGGAATCAAGTGGGCTGCGTGACAACCTTGATGGGTTTGTCCCACAAACTCAGCAAGAGGCCTCAGTGGCAATATTACAAAGCAGACCAGCCATAATAGTGTTAAGAGAAGACTTGGATTATTATGTTATCCCGCCTGTAGCTGGATTGAATGCTGATCAAGTGAGATATCTTAAATTGGAAGTTGCCCTGAAAATCAAGTCTGACATGTTAGTGTTCAGTGGATTAGGGTACGACCCCTCGCATCCCGAAACAGAGCAAAGCTTTGGCCCTGCCGAAAAACATTTGTTTGAGATGCTCTGCTCCAGCGGCTTTGAGCCTAATAGCACTTGGGGTAACCGTGGAATGGAACCTTCAAAGTGCATAATTCAGTCGCTCCTGCTAGTCAGGCTACAGCTGAAGCAGCAAACTCCTTCACCTCCTGAATCGCCCGCTTTGGATCCAGTTCGCTCTAATGCATCAGTTACCTCCAGATCTCGCTCTCGAATCGCTAATTTAGCATCAAGCGCTTCAAGAGCTGCTTCTAGGTCTTTGTCGAGATCAAAAAAGCAAGTGGATCCTGTGCAAACAAAATTATTACTATTCTGGAGGAAACCAGCGAGAAAATGTTGGTGGTCAAATCTATCAGTAGAGGTTGATTGTTCTTGTTTAAATTTAAATCAAAAAACTTATGGCATAAAGGTTCATGTGAGACGAGTGTGGACTTTAGAATTATCTGTCATTGGCGTTAAGTAGATTCTATTTAGTTGTTCAGACATAGTATATACTAAAGAAATATCTTCTTTCTACAGAAACGCGTACTATATTATCGCGAACATGACAGAATAATGATTTTTCGTTCAAGAAAGCTCACAGTGACATATTCTTCAGCATGAGTAAACACCAACTGCATGATCAATACGAAAGCGAAAGGTTGCATCACACTCCATGGGTTGAGAAATACAGACCCAAAAGCTTAGATGACGTTGCAGCTCAAGACCACGCAATTAAAGTCCTCAAAAAATCGCTCGAATCAGCTAATCTACCACATATGCTATTCTATGGTCCCCCAGGCACGGGAAAAACATCCACAATATTAGCTCTTGCAAAGCAGCTTTTCGGTCCTAGACTCTATAAGACTCGTGTTATGGAGTTGAATGCGTCTGACGAGAGAGGTATTGCGATAGTAAGGCACAAGATCAAGAACTTTGCTAGATTGACTATTTCTAATCCTACGGAGGAGGACTTGAAGAATTATCCTTGTCCCCCATACAAAATCATCATTTTGGATGAAGCAGACTCCATGACGAATGATGCGCAGTCTGCGTTGAGAAGGACCATGGAAAACTATTCGGGAGTAACGAGGTTCTGTCTCATATGCAATTATATTACAAGGATTATAGATCCTTTAGTGTCCAGATGCTCAAAATTCCGGTTCAAGTCTTTGGGTAGTGAAAGTGCTATTGACAGGCTCCAATACATAGTGCAACAAGAGGATGTTAATATTGATGAGGATGCCTTACATGAACTTCTTCTGCTTTCTAGAGGAGATTTAAGGAAAGCGATTACTTTATTACAATCAGCTTCTAAATTGAATTCCTCATTGCAGCATCAGAAGTCTTTAAACCTTGATGAAATGAATATTGATGATAATAAGCGAGATTCGAGGTTAAGCAAGCAAGTGATTCAAGAAATCGCAGGGGTTGTGCCAGAGGATTCTTTTATGAAGATAATTCATACCGTGGAATCCAAGAATGTTGCTGAGATTTACAATCGGGTACATAGCTTTATACAGCTGGGATGGAGCGCCCAGCAGGTGCTCGATCAAATGCTCGATGAATATGTTCTCCACGAATCTTTGAGTGCTAGCCAAAAAAATAGCATTGCAAAGTTGTTGTTTGAAACAGATCGTAGGTTAACAACAGGCACAGATGAACATATTCAATTGCTAAATTTGTGTCTACAGGTCTGCGAAGTCTTATAAGTTCCATAAAATATCCTTTAGATGCTTCATAAGCAAACATAATCTATAAATAGACTATATACGATAAATCAACTTCTAATGACCACGCTGGAACAACTTGTCTTTATCCAAAGGTGTCACGCCAGTCTGCGATGGGTTTTCGCTTGTAAATGGAGCTTTTTGATGCATCTGCATCATGGGAACATTCTGTGGAGGAAAAGGCGGAAAATTTGCCTGTGGAGGTAAATTGGAAGGATGCATTTCATGAGGAGGGTAAGGTGGAAAACCAGGGGGTGGTTGCATAAAGCGAGGAATGGGCGCACCGTTGGGAGCAACCTGAGGTAACATATTCGTCATTCTTTCTGCCATATTTGGAGGAGGAGGACCCTGAATGAATGATGGTCCGTGAAAACCTTGCGAGTTGTTAGTATGCTCGCTTTGCCCACCTTCGTTCATGACAGCTCGAAAGGATTCTGGCGTATGAGGTATATTATTCTTAATATCAGCAGTACTTGGGGATATGAATTTCTCATTCGATTCACTTTTATTTAATAAAGATCTAAAGAATGCGTCATTCTTCTGGGGAAGGAAAGAGGTACCCAGTAAGTTTTCTCGTTGAACAAGAGCGTCAGGCGATGCAGTATAATTTTGAGTAGGATTAGGCATATTATGTCCCGACATAACTGGTACAATAGGAGGCTCTTGACTAGCATTTAAAGGAATTGCTCGGTTCACAAATAGTCTTTGTTTTGTCTGATTAGCTTCAGGTGTTAGTGTAGGTGTAGTACTGAAGAAAGAAGAAAAGCGGGAGCTACGTCCTGAATTCTCTGAATGGCTCATAACAGGGGTTGAGGCTCGATTTGCGTCGACTCTTGAAGTCTCAAAGCCCTGTCTTGGCTTGACAAACGAAAAAAAGTGATCGACTTCATTGGATGACTTTTCTATGTTCTCTGTCACTCTTGTATCATCTTCAATTACTTCTCCATTTTTACGACGCTCCTCATTTCTCATTTTCATTTTCCATAATTCGAAGTCTTGTACTGTTTGACCCATATCCAACTTCAATTCCTCAGATAAGTCTGTGTTCTTCCATTCTGGCTCTTTTTCATCTTCAGGTTCACCCAATAGCTTAGATATCTTTTCCTTGGACATATCGTCCAATTCATTCGCAGTCAAAAAACCAGACTTCCCTTCCCATGGCTCTTCCAGCGTTTTTTTGTTAAAGTCGTTATGCTTTCTGCCACCACGCTTACTCGAGTGGGGAGAATCTTTTATACCAATATATTTACTTTTAGATCTCCAAAAAGACTTCTCCGGAAGAGCAATTGTCTCTTTGAAACCCTTGACAAGTGGCAGGCCTCTCAATTCAAGAAGTGTTTCAATTGAATACACATACTTCACATTTTTATCCCTTCCAAGAGATATACCAGCTGATCCTTCAAAAGGAAGATCTGTTATCGCATCAGGAACAACTTCTTTAGCTGCATTAGCAATAGCTGAGTCCAAAAGCTTGGAAAACGAATTTACTGATTCTTCCACCACATGTATTTCTTCTTCATCATTTGGCTTGGAAGTGGGCTGCTCGTAAATTGGACCATCACTACTCGTTTTCTTACCTTGATCATAAGAAGACATTGCCACTTTTACTCTGAAGATTGATCTCTCTTATTTGATTCTTATATGCTATTGGAGAATTAAATCTCCATTAAAAAAACTTATAAACTTCCTCTTCTCAAAGTGAAAAAAAAAAACAACTAATAATGATATTTTTTGCTTAACGGGAATAATGCAATGCCTAAATGTTAAATGTCTCGATTGGAAGTGGTTGAAGTATTGAGATAAGACCTTCTGATTAAAGGACGTAGTCATACTCAGTTGTAATATTGAGCGAAATCTAAGTGCGGGTAAGTTGAAAGTGAACTACCAAAGTAAATATGAAATAAATAAAATACTACTTGGCTAAATATGGAATATTAAGGTTCATTATCTCTCGACACATAACAAACCAATCAATTTCTCTCAAGGTACCTCTAGATAAATGCTTTGCATCTCCTGAAGATTTCTTTTCAAGTAATTTTGTCCTTGCTTGCTTCTTTCTTTGATCCTCTTCCCACTTGAATAGTTCATACATAAACCTAAGGTTCGGCTGTATTATAATGTTGAGACGTCTAACCCTGACATACAAATAAGCTTTGGGCAAAGATATCTCTAATCTCCTCATAACCTCAGCAATCACGACGGTCGCAGAACGAGAGACACCAACACGACAATGGACTAAGATTCGAGTTTGGCCATTTTGTTTCCTATAGGCATCATCGATGAATTTTAGTATTATCGGAAGCGATGTTGACAACTCGTCGATTCCGTCATCCTGGAGGTTGTTAACCTTCATCACACTTTCGACTGAACACTTTGGCGTATTATGATCAGAAGGACTTATATTATACACTTCGATATCACCTTGAAGTAGCTCATCCATGACTATATTATGATTCTTCTGAAAGCTATATTTATTGAGCCAATCTAACAGTTCTCCTACGGATACGATCCTCTCAATACCAAGCTTCGATAGTAAGGTCAAGTTGTTTGCATGTTTCAAGGAACCCAAATACAAATATGGTAGTATTCTGGAAGGAAGGGAACCTTCAGTATCACGAACCCAATCACAAGAATCATACAACAGAGTGTCCGAGCCATGAGAGCTCGCACTTGAAGTAGTACTTGAATCAAAATCAGATTCGTCTTCGGATTCGTTGACTATGTATCCCAATTTTAGCCGGTCCATAATTTCGCTACTGCAAGAGTTGTCATTCTTCCGAGAAAGAAGCATGTCATTCAACTCTTCGTCGCTTAAATGTTCTAGTTCCGACCACTTAATGTCTGCACAGGTAGCTGGAGAAAAGCGGTTAAGAATTATTTGCAACTTAAGTAAAACACCCACGTCATTATTGAAAATATAGTATGGCCTTCCATACTTCAAGTGCAATTCAAGGATTGCTTCCTGTAAAGTGATGCCTTCGGAATACATTAAATAGCTTAATACAAGAAGTGACAGCTCCGTGTAACCATCTGAGCAGTCAATCAACGTGCTAAAGACATTCTCGTCATTGGAACTTGAAGAAGAGAATAAATATAGCACCTTGCATGTATTAACAAATTTTAGAAGTGTCTCCTTTCGACAATCGCCGATTCCAATTGATCCAGAAGGAGGAAACTCTAAGACAACATATTCGTGCTCACTTGGTGCATGCTCGGAATTTCCATATTTAAGCAATAAATCACCGAGTAGGAAAAGATCTGGAAAGCTTGCGTCGTTACTGCAATGAACAAATAACCTCCAATTGGCCTTGGGAGAAGGCAAATAGTCTAGTAGGCTTCGTGTGTGTTCTTGATCTGGTTTGTCCTTTTCGTTTAACGTAGTTATCGAATTTCTGTAATCGCAGTATATGTTTATAGCACGCGACTCTGATATTTTGATAGGATAACCATGGAGATACGCCAACATTAATTGAAAATCCCAATTATTACCCACCCAGACATTTCTATTCAATTTGGTCGCTGAAGACATTTTTGTTGTCTCTATTCGCTCTTTAGATGGATACTCTATATCCCACAACAGAAGCGTATTTAAAGAAAAATTGTCTAGTTTGAAGCTGTTTTTGAACATCGATGACGCAAAATCTGATTCTTTGTCGGGTAATAAAGTGAATGAGTTGGGGAAGTTCTCGAATTTCAAACTTTTCGTTAAAAACAGCTCAAGAAAATTAAAGTCGTCAGCTATAAATACATTCAAATCAGATTTTCGCATTCCCAAAATACTTGAATTCTTTTGGGCTAGCCATAAGATCCTTGCAACACTTGCACAATTGCAGCCACTTGAAAAGTGGTTACTTTCGAAGCAATAGACAACGAAATCTGAATATAATGCGACCTTCGAAACTTGAATATGAAAGTTGCGCAATGATATGCCGTTAACTGGATCCAAATTCAAAAACAATGGAAGTTGCTTAAGCTTCAAGCAATCCTCATAAAATAGATTCTGTAGGTCTAAAATAACCAGCAGAGATTCGCCAGCGAATACTCTGTTTACGATATTATTAATTAACTCATTGACTTCTGATTTTCCCACATCTATTGGTTGTAGAATCTCTCTGCAGTTTACAGTGTTCCGCAATATTGGTGCAAACAGAGAACAAGACTGAGAGGACTTTACGCACATCAAAAATCTAGCTTTCTGAGGACATAGCATGGGAGTCTTTCTCATAATATTTGCCCTCTCTCTCATGAAAAACAGTCTCTGCGTAAAGTTCTCATTATGCAAACCGTGCAACCATGGAAACATTTCACTTGTTGGTGGTAACAGTTGGTTAAAATACCAGTGGAATACCTGTTCAAGTTGTCTAAAAGATATGGAACGAATATCGATTGAACGATGGACATTGTGAAACTTACTTATAGGGGCGAGTCGGCTCTGGTAAAACTCCGTGCAAGGATCAAGTGGCGATCTCTCGTCTTCAAACTGCATCTCTTCTTCATCTTTCGCACTTGTAATGGTAATCTTAGCCGTCTTCAGACCCATCGTACCGCAAATCTCGCATTCAGCACCTTCCCGGTTAAGTTCTCCTTCCTCAGTATGCCTTGAAAGTACTTGTTCTGTTTGAAGTTTCTGATTCAACGTCTGGAGCCTCGCTCGAAATCTATCCCGTTCATAAATTGAATCGTTCGACGTCGACAACGCCCGTTTACTCGACTTGAGAAAAACTGGATGCTCATCTTTTATTTCAAATGTATCTAATCCTTCATTTCCTGTTTGTTTACCTACTTTACATTCTCGAATATCTGCCGCTCTGCTTATCTCGTCCTTTATCTCATTATTTCTAATAGTTCCACTTCTAGGTACACTCCATTGCCGACCAACGGCCGCAATACTCCCATTATCCTCTGTAATATTTAGAACTGATGATTTAGATCCAGTAGATGTCATGTCTACCTATCTACTGATATTCTATTTCTGGATCTGCTTTTTCAAATTAACTTCGATCCCTTCTAGAAGATACCTGATTAACTAAATCGCACAAGAGATAACGCAGTTGTCTCCTCAAAAAAAGAACCTGCATATCGATGGAGTCAACAAGCCGGGTAACACCTGAGTTTTTTCTTCCCAGAGAGCAGTTTGAACAGTAATCGCCAGACAGAGACGGTAAGCCAGACTCAGAATATATAGAATTCTACGCATCTAAGAGGTGTAGAGAATCGGCATCAAACATAAAGAGGACTTTACGTAGGCAAGTTGTTAATCTCTGGCATTGGACGAACTTGAAGTCAAAGTACGAAAGTTGAAAGTTTAGCAGGAGATCAGTTAAGACAAGGAGTCTTGCTTGCATAATACGCTTGGAATCTGCGTTGAATAAAACAGGAGAAGACAGAGATGCTGGGGGATGTGGGAACTGTGACTGCGGCGAATATAATCAGTCAATTAAAACAGGCACGAGATTTAGCCTTCTCGAGCAAGGAGATGTTTCCTCAGGTATTGAGACAAATTCTTCAGTTTGCAAACAATCCTGAGCTCCAGATACAAAGATGGTGTGCGCTTTTTCTCAAAGAATCTTTTGAGAGCGACGACTCCAAGCTCGATCTGAGTGTGAAGGTGGACTTGGCGATAGATGCTTTGGATAGCTTGATAACTCTTTGCAATATCCCCGACTCAGAGATATTCAAGAACTGCATCGACACTTCAATTGTTGTATTTCGACTTGTGTTTCGATATGTAGCTGAAAATGATGGCTGCCCCGAGGTATGGGCTAAACTCACTGAGCTCAAGACTATCTTCACAAGCAAGTTTTCAACGTGTTATCCTTACCCACCATCGGAGGATGAAGAAAAAGACTGGTTCAGAGGACTAGACGTTCAAATAGAGCTCTTAAAATTCATTATTTTAGTCATAGATTACCAAACAAAATCGGCTCCTAATATTGCTTCCTTTTCTCTTAGTCAAGTCCCCCCTCGACACTCACTCATTAAGAAAAACATGGAGGCCGAGGCCTATGGCCTATTGGATAATGTATTACAAGTTCTCACTAATGATGTTTTAGTAACTCCTTTAATAACAGCCATTTTATTCCAATTTGCCATAATTGTCAAGAGAAAACCTCAGTTTACTCCCAAAATACTCAAAATTGTTGAGAGGTTGGAGACGAATCTGAAGCTTCAATCAAATTATGAATCTGTCGAACAATTTAAGCTTTCCCGCAAGTTCGTTGATAGATCTATAAAAATATTCTTAAATCACGTATTGAGGAATCAGCTTGTTCCTTCTAATTTGAATTCAGCTTTGAGCAAGAGACTCACGCAACTTGTTAGCCGCGGTGATGATATCAGGAAGAAAAACATTTTGGCACCATCTCCGGAGGATACTAAAATTACAAAGCGGAAGTTTGAAGGATTCATCAATCCTTCCAAAAAAATCAAAACGAATGACTATAAAAGCTTGTACTGCTTGATAGACCCTAATAATGAGTTGAGTAATTTTGATCTCAGCACCTTGCCGCAAAACATCTTGGTTTCTATGACCCTTACAGCACTCGCTAAAGCTCCAATCGGGAAGTTGGTAAAAGCTTTGGATATTGTAAAGGATAGAATGGATTACGTGTCAAGGAACTTCTCACCTGTGCCACAGGTAAAGAAGGAGGACGAAGGAGAGGATGACGACGACGAGAATACTAATGATATATATTCGCCAGAAATCAATTACACTCTCCCCCCTCCAAAGGAGCTCACATATGCTGAGAAGAAAGAGCATATTAACTTAGTTGTTAAAAATTTCTTCAAACTATCGGAAATTGAGGTAGATAATAGTGAGGGTAAACAGGATCTTAATGAAACACAAGACAACGTAAGCAAGGAGTTAACAAGAATTGCAATTAAGACCTGGAAAAAGGATTCTTGGTTAGTATTGTTAACTAGATTGGCCACTAGGGGCATGCGTAGCATTGAATCTGGGTCTCTAGCAACGAACGGTTCCCATCCAAATTCAGATGCAGTCGAAAACGAAGCCATGAGTAACATAGTAAGACAGGCCATTTTCGATCACTTTTTGGATAATGTCCATGGTAGAATTGACATGGTAATTGAATGGTTAAATGAGGAGTGGTATAGCGAGAAGGTTTTTAATGAGGAATTAATACGGGATCAATTGACCGAAAAGTATACAAAGGAATACGAGGAGAATGCTACGGAGATTGGGAATATAGATGAACGAGTTTCGTCTGAACTAGAGCAAAGAGAAATTCCGACACCTACGTATATCAGTTGGACGGCCAAGGTCTTGGATTCTTTGATTCCATTTTTAGAGCCAAATGATCGTAAAATTTTCATTAGGCTTCTCTCTGATTTACCTTACCTAGATTCAGAACTTGTCTCTCGTATCAAGTCATTATGCTATGATCCCGGTAGAATAAAAATCGGGTTTCTCTCCTTGCAATTTTTAATCATGTACAGACCTCCAGTAAGACTTGCCTGCATCTCCATTTTGGAAGAACTTTCACAAAGTGATCAAGAGGACTTGAAGGAAGAGGCTAAAAAACTTCTAACTAAATACAAGAGTTGATTGTTTCATCGACATGAGTATTCAAGTGAAATTTTAATGGCCAATATACTTAGCTTAAACGTTTATATTAATGCCTAAATACGAATTCAGTAATCCTGGGCGCTGATAATCGAATCTAGAATATGTAACTATTTATCTCACCGCAAACTTCATGAAAGAGTCCTAAGACACCTTTTGGGGTAATTTAATGGCTTGAAGACATATTATGAGCCAAGATTGGTAAGAAGTCTAGTTTCACCCAAGAAAAGGAAAATGTTTCAGATACGTAAATTGCGGCGTTTCGAATATTTGCGCGTGCTAAATATAAATCAAACAAAATCTTGATAAGGTTTTGCACTTGTAAAGCTCATTACCATGCAATAGAACAGCTAATCGTTCAAGCATAAGAAGATTTCGATTAGTAAGCTAGTATCATGGGAGCCTCAAAGTATATTCACGATCATTTTGATGCCGCTAAAGAGATAGATAAATATGACCTTGATGATACGACGTTTGACCTGGTGAGGATTAAAAAGTTTCATAATACTAAATTTTCGACTGTCCTAGCATATATGTTACTATTGATCTTTTCTCTTCTTACATGGGTATTGCTTGGTGTGGATATCTATACATGTCTCAATATTTTGGTTTTCCATAGGTGGTCGAATGATGACTATGAGCCTTACGCGTACTCAATAGCCAAGTGGATTTTCACAGGATGCATTATTTTTGAATTTGTTTTACACGCTTATCATTGGATATGGGGTATACATACTTATCGGACTAAGAACATCGCTTTGGCTTATGTTAACAGCATTGCAAGGACACTCTATAGTCTCAAGGCATACGATTATCACTGTCTATTCCAGCAGATCGAACAAGACAACTTCTTTGATTGGTCTTGCTTTTTTGCATATCGTGAGATGGACAATGCATTGCAAATATTGGTTGCAGATACACCTCGTCAAGTTATAAATGTTTTAACATTGAGATATTATGCTACGGACCGAGATTCTCTGAATGATATCTTGGAGAATATTCGCCAGATTGCAAATAAAAATTTGCGACTCTCGATAATATTATCTTTCATGTGTCTTTCCGTCGTCATCTGGTCAATTTTCATGTTCAAGTTTATAATGGGTTTTATTTTGTTTTTACCTGTTTTCACCAAGCTACGGAAGAAAGGCTACAAGTCATTAAAAAAGTATTGTTGCGATGTTGTAGATGATAAGGTCAGGTTACTTCTATTCAAATCACGCAAGCCGAAGAAGGGTTTACTTGATGACGATGCCCTAAGTATGGCCGTCAATCGCAACAATCCATTTTCTGAATCTTCTACTTCTCTAATTAAGAAATATTCAGATCTAGATCAGTCGTTTGAGACACTTAATGATATAACGAAACCTTCTAGGGTACATGTCACTCCTTGTGGTTATAGATATAATGATTTTGTCTACGATGAGGAGAAAAATTTGAGCGAAGTAGAGCTCTATTCGCAAAGCAACAACACAGCTCTTCCAAATGCACCAAATAAGAATTTTGAATTACGGCACAAAAATGCCCTGGCTATCAATCCCCGTGACAGGCAATATGATTTCGAATCAATGAAGATGAAGCCTAGAGAAGATAATCTTGTCTTCGCTAATAACAATAAGAATGTTGAATCGAATAGGCAATGCAAGTATAATGAGAAAGACTTGAAGAATGCCGATAGTGCCACATGCGTAAATGAAACTGAAATAATGCCAGATTATCCGGAGCATCGTCCATTTTTACAGGATGATTATAATACCTCTTTATCATCATTAAGTTATGAAATGGAATCAAACCAGGGACGTTACAATAAAACTTTGGAAGATAGCAGCATGCCTTATCCTATGAATGAATCACCTTTCTTAGATCCTGACGATGAAAGACACAGCTATTATGCGCCCCGTTAAAATCTAAAAATATATCTAATCATTGGCACCAGAGTTTCAGCTACGTTCATACTAGAGTATCCTTGAGTTTATATTTTTCTTCACTATCTAGGAAAACACTAGAATACCATATATACAAGTTCAATGTAATCACTCTGAATGTATTCACTTCGAAAAGTGTCCTATTTATTCTTCTCGTATTCTTTCTTCAATTTGCTAAGCTCTTCGTCAGAAATTGGAGGAATTGGAATATCGCTAAATTCATCCTTGTTCAACTCTCTCCATGTGTATAGATAGGCCCCTATTGGAACAGATGAAACTAGAACTAATGCAATCACATTCCTATAGAAAAAAGGAGCACGTACTCTCAAAAGAGCGGGTGTCATCTGGTGTGTAACTGGATCACGGTAACGTCCATGTCCTTTTCTGAGACTGAAGTTAGTAACTGCTAATTTTAAAGGAATCGTTAAACATACGGTGTACCGAAGATAGCCATCTTTTCTTTGTTGTTTTTGATTTATGCTGTGTTCTTAATCAGCATCTTCAATTCCAGATTTCGATGGCTTGAGAGATTCATTTATGTCACATGACCTACTAATGGAACCAGAAGAAGCCAAATATACTTGAGTATAAATAGACGGATACTTTTCATTAAATGCTTTATATATCTTATGTGTAGACCTAGTATACATGGTTCACTCAATAATGATTCAATCTCCACAAAGTAACTTTACCAGACTCATTACCGATCGCAAGGAACTCGTTATTGGGCGAAAAACTCACGGCTGTTACCTTTCCTAAAGGTGTGCCACTTGTGGGCCAATTGGAGAACACTGTACAGGTAGGTAGGTGGACCAATCTCAAAGCGTCCCTTTTTGCTCGCGAAGAAATGACCAAAATCTGACCGTCAGAAGAAAACTGCAAGGACGATATAGATGTAACCAAATTCTCAACTGCTTTCATCGGCTTTGGATTTCCATCACTCGAAAAGGTATTTCGATCATAAATGTTGACTATTCCATTATTTGTACCGATTGCCAACCAACGATTTTGAGGTCCTCCGAGACTTATATGCGTAACGCCCACACCACTATCGTCTTGCCATTTCCTAATGACACTAGTGAAATTTTTGGAATCAGTAATCTCTTTATCAATTGTTGATATATTAAGCTCATATTCCCATACTTCTCCAGAAGAGTTTGCCACTAGTAAAAAAGATTCGTCTCTTGCAAACACAAAATCCACTATGGTTCCCTCAATCTTAAACCCTCTGAGAAATCGACCTGTTTTCCCATCTAAGAGATGACACCAACCACTACTACCCACTAGACCAATGTATGAACCCTTAGGAGAGATCTTAAAGTTCTCCATAGATTTCTGAAATCTTTCTTGCCCATACATACGGGAAATTTTCTCTATTTCACCCGTACTAACGTCCCACTTAGTCAAATAACGCCTCCTCCCGGCAGCAAAAACCAAGCTTTCGTTATCGTGAATCTGCAATGAAGAGAAGAAGCACTTCGCTATTGGACAGTTTTTCAAATATAATGATGTCACTAGTTCATTCGACTTTCCATCGATATGATAAATTCTTAGTGTTCTGTCAAACCCACCAGTAAGAAGTAAAGGTCGTGAAGGGTGAAAAGACAATGATTGAATTGCAGACTTAGAAGGATGTGCCCTATTAGCATCAACAAGCCTTGTAATTGATATTTTAGATGGAGATAGTAATTTGAGCTGTTTGGTAATTACGAATTTTTCATTACTCTCTAAGAACTTTCTCAATGAACCAATATCAGATGGATTTGAGCCCTCGGAAGGTTCTTCTTTATCACTTGAAGAATTTTCTGAATCGCCTTCAATATCTTCATCTAATCGCTCAACCCAGTCCGGCTTTGGATAAATCTTCTCGAATTGAGCTCTGAGCCTCATGGTATAGGCTTTTCCGCTTAAAGTGCCTTCAAGCTCTGACCGCCTAAGCTTTTTCAACTTATCAGAAGACGTAAGAGATACGATAAGATTTTCGTCATCACTATCCTCCCAGGCCTTTTCTGAGTTTTCAGAATCATCATCAGATGAGCTATCCCCAGATTCGATATCGATTTCCATCACGTCGTCCTTTGCTTTTGATTCACTAGCTCCATCATCTATAAAAAACAAATCATCGTCCTGTGCATTTTCAATATCGTCGTCAGAATTACTTTCAAATTCGCTCTCATCGAGATACTTCTCGTCTAAATCCTCTGATGAATAGTCATACAAATTATCAAGCCTTTTTAAATTGTTCTCAATACCTTCCAAGTCCCCAAAGACCAATCTTTCAAGCTTTATCTCCTCCTCATCCTTCGGGGGCACCTTAACGTCGTCTCCATGTCTATTACTTAGCATCATACGAGAAGGAAAGTTGGCGATAACTATTGTCTCATCGTCTTCGATGGCATATAGACTTTTTTTTTTGCGAAGGATTATGTGCAGTACATATCACATAGCATCATTTACTAGACATCAACTACAAAATAGATAACAGTCCTACTTTCTCTATTCCCATATATACAAGATATTATAGAGTTCATGATAATAGCATGTAAAGAGAGCTGTACTGGATTGGAAATACTTCAGGATTGTAACCTTGTGATGATTAGGATGCGAATGCTCTGATCATATGCTTACTTTCGGTCATCATTTATGCACGTTTTAATTCAGTTACGAAGCTTATGAAATATTTTCTGAATCCTTTGCGATCTAATTTTATGAGATTATTTCCGAAGTCGTTCATGAGATTGGTTGATAGGCCCATTGTGGTTAAATAGTTCGAAAGATAATTCAAATATTCATCACCTTTTTTCTCTTCATAAGTTTTCAAAAGAGAAGAAAGTTCTTGGGCAATCTGTCTGTACTCCGGCATCTGTAAATCAAACTCTTGCTTTTGAAAGGGTAATTCGAAACATAATTGAATGACGTTTTTCATTAAATATTGGTCAACACCCTCTATAGGTGGTAGAGACGCACCATACTTATCTTCTGGATCATCTACTTTACCTCCATTTGCTCCCATAACGTTCACGACATTATTAATCTGCGTAATCGCTAGTTTTGATACTGAAGCTTCTGACAAGTTATATGCGTGCTCGAAAAAACTTTCTAAAAGTGCTGGAAATTTCTGCTTATTAGTTTCGGTAATCATCAAACTGGAGAAATGGTTGGTGATAACCGAGCTTATGAAGTTCATGTAAGCCTTTTTCAAATCTTCCTTGTCTCTAGCTATATCAGGCATCGAGGAGTATTCGTCGTTCTCACCATTATACTTCAACAATACAAATATCTTATCCATCAAAGGAGTAAATATACTATTGAACAACTGGTAAATGTTGTCATTAGTCTTGAATGTGTGGACAATTTGGCCCAAAAAGTTGAGAAAGTCCGAGAACTCAGAAATCTTTAAGGAATCTGATGTCATAATGATAGAGAAGAGCTTACTCAAATGTGAGCTGGATTCGTCTTTCAAAATTGGTATCAACCTAGCGAAGCAAAATCTGGAAGCTTCTCGTATCATTTCAAACTTCGAAAAATTCTCTAATGTGATTAAGACAACTTGGGATACATTTTCGAACTTGGAAATTATCTCTTGAGGATATTTACTATTAGGTTCTGAATCGTAACCTCTAGCAAACGATCCGATTGCCATAAGAGATTCATATGCCTCAAGTACAATTAACTCTACGTTTGATTCCCTATTTGCAATGCATTTTTCAAGATTCAGAAACAAAGGTTGGAATACCGAATCTATCATCTCTAATTTCACAATTAAGCTTACGGAAAATTGAGAAATTAATAAACCGATGCTTTCGAATAGATTCAATTGATTATTGAAGTCACTGTTATCCACAATGTCACCGTCTTTATCCTTAGTAGGTAATTGAGGCTTTATTAAAAGTGAAGGCTGGATTTTTAAAAATAGTGATTCGATATAAGTAGGATCACTTAATGCTGGTTTTGTAAGTCTAACAAACTTGAAAAACAAATATCTTGCTCTGAATCTGACTTTCTCGATCTCATTGAACAATCCCAAAGGAGAAGCGAAAATATCAAGAATTCTTAATATTAGATCATGAGTAATTGGGCTGCCTTGGGTCAAAAATTGATAATGACGAACAACAAACTCGAAGAAAGCCAATTGTATTTTTGGGTGATTAAGTTTTAAAATAATTTCGGAATTAATCAATTTTACAAAAAAGTTCTGCAACAACACAAACGGTTCAGAAGAATGGATATGCTGTTTTGGCAAGTTAATTATATTATTTCTCAATGAGTCAGCAAATGACTGAATCTCAAAGAGACCTAATTCTATATTTCTCCAGTCAGCCTTGTCTAGACTGCCTTCACAAGAAAAGATTGATTCATTGATAACAATCGGAAGAGCTTCTAAATACAATTCTGGTTTTAATACAGCAATCGTATCCTGAAATGTTTTAAGCTTTGATCTGATTTCTTCAAACTGCTCAGTAGAATCATCATCCAACCCGTCATCTTCTTCGTCGAACTTCATTTTGAAAATCAACTTATCCAATAATGATGATAATAAGTCAACAGATACGAGCTGATTCATCTTCTTGCATAAAAGAAGATAAAGCTGAATAAAGGGAAATACTTGTTGCGACACATCATCATACTCATGTAACAAAAATCTTAATATTGATGGCCAAAGAAGCATGAGTTGCTGCTGAACCGATTCGTACAAAGTTGCCGACGCGGATTCTAATGCTATGAGTAATTCTATTCCCACCTGATTGGATAGTTTAGCCATATTCTCAATGAATTCTACGTCATCGTTTTGCTCACCTATAGAATTTATTGCTGATGTTAAGTTTAGGACGGAGATCAATTCTAGTTTATTGTCAGCTTTCATTTTTTTGGATATTATTTCGATTAAAGTCATGCAAGTTTCATTTTGTTGTTGCGGCTTCTTAAGATAATTTAAAAGAACATGTACGAAGTCTTCTGAAAGAAACAACGTTATTTCCATCCAACTGATATAGTATCCGTAGATTTTCAAAAAGTTGTTCAAGATATTAGGATCGTTGTTCACAGTTTCGGGGCTTTTTAAAACCGACTTCCAATTCTCAACCAATAACACCATGTCATCACTTCTAATTTTATCTTTCAACAAATTTATTCTATCCTGTGAGTCTTTCGAATGTGATATGAATTTGTCACCAATTTCAGAATGAATGGCGATTAATATCCTAGAATACAAATCAATAGCCACTAAATTGTACTCTGTGATAGATGCAAGCAAGTCTTTCAAAAAGTTCTGGTTTATATTCAAATATGTATGAACAAATAAGTTCGCCATGACGCCAGCGAACTTACTTCTTAGATATACTGGCTCATTTTTATTGAACTGTATCATGTTTCTCAAAACCTGAAAAAGTTTACAATTAAGGTCAAATAACTGTTCATCATTTAGCTTTCTGATATATTCATCAATCACCTGGTATAGGAAAAATGTAAACTCTTGATTCAAACTTTCATTTGAATTTGCCGCATTCAATAGAATATCTAAGCATGATTTATAGCCCTCCTCGGTCGATTTGATCTGACTAACAAACTCATATGCTTGACTCTTCAATATCGGATCAGCAGTGGCACTTAAAGCAATCTCAACAGCCTGCTGAATTTGTTGATCCATTTATCGCTCGCTGTTAAGTATGTGCAAAGACTATTGCTTATGACAAAAGATCAAAAATTGGAGAAAGGTATCACTATATCTGAATTCTATATCTTAGAAAGGTCTCCTACTTTACTTCACAATTACGGATCAGATTGGCTACTTTAAAGTTGATCCTCTGAGACTACTCGCAAGATACTATTTGTGAACACAGCGAGTAAAAAAAAAATTTGCTTTTGACGTGCACACGATCATTAAACATATGATGGATTTACGAACGATGAACTTACTTAAGTAATTGGTGATTAAACTATATGAGCAACTAATCTAAAATTGCATATTTCTTCAAGTTATCTGGTAGAACATCATAAAGGTTTTTGGATTCAAGCCAACTCTTGGAGAATATACGGTCGCTATATTTGTGCGCAGAATCTGCCAATACTGTAACAACATTAGTATCCGCAGGTAACGTTTCTGCTAACTTAATAGCAGCAACAACGTTCAAAGCACTTGTACCACCGACATACAAACCTTCTTCATCTAATAGGCGGTACAACATAATAATTGAGTCTTCATCTGGAATCTTCAAAGCATCGTCAATAAGAGGAATGTCAGGTTTTAAATTGTCAGTCACTCTTCCTTGTCCAATACCTTCAGTAAATGACGAGCCACCTCTTTCCATCTTTTGCCCGTTTGACTTAATGTAAGAATATAATACAGAACCAGGTGGATCTGCCAAAACGCATTTGGTGGAACCAGATGATATGGTCTTCAAATATCTAGTAACACCGGCAAAAGTACCACCAGTACCAGTAGAGCATGTGAAACCGTCCACTTTGCCGTTAAGTTGGGACCATATTTCTGGACCTGTAGTCTCAATATGAGCCTGTCTATTCGCGGTATTGTCGAACTGGTTTGTCCACACGGCATTATCCAATGAATCAGCATGTCTCTTTGCTTGGTGATTATAGTTCTTTGGATCATCGAATGGCGCTACAGGAACCGGATAGACCTCAGCTCCCAAAAGCCTCAATGTCTCAATCTTATTTTTGGACTGGGTGTTTGGCATATAAATGACACAACGGTATCCTCTTGAACGACACATGTGTGCTAAACCTATCCCTGTGTTACCAGCCGTGCCTTCGACCACAGTACCTCCCGCTCTAATGAGACCTTTTTCCTCGGCATCTTTAATCACATACAATGCAGCACGGTCTTTGATTGACCCTCCAGGGTTCATGAACTCGGCCTTAGCGAAAATGTTCCGGCCAATTGCACTGGAAATTTTTGGAAGTTTCAAAAGCGCAGTATTCCCAATAGCGCCAGGAAACCCATCCTGTGATACCAATGGAATAAAAGGAAGCGTTACTTGAGCGCCTTGCGATGACGACAATCTGCGAATTCCTCTTTTGAACATTGTATCTAACGTATTGTTCTTTGATCGTTCGATTCAACCGTAGGACGAAAAATATGTTCAATCGCACGTGACTAGTGCGGGAGTTAGCATTCTTCGTTCAGGGATGCATATAAGTCAATTCTGCATTCCTATCGTTTAATGTACCCTGACACGCTTTGATGTAGGGTTATGGATGAAATGAAGATGGGCTCAATAGATCGTTCGAAATACTCAAAGAAACATGCAAAACTTGAAAAAATGCAAGAATGTTGTATCACTGTTTCTAATAGGAAAATACGAATGCGATCCGAGATGATAATTATTTAGCATCAAAGCAGCCATTACCTAATTTATTGTAATGAGGATTGCGGAGTTAAGCAAGGAAGCTTGACCCGCCGAAAGACCGAGGATGTATATGCGCCTCATCGCCTCGTTTTCACAGCAGAAAAAGCGGAACCTCCGTAGTTCAATTTCCAGATTTAGTGTGCGTATCCGCTTGATGTACTTACAAAATGCTCGGTGGGGTACAAAGAACATCGGAATTTTTTCGGTATTTTCAGTTCCACGATTAATACTGTGTACAGGCAGTAGAAATCCGTGTTAGTATTGACGCATTCTGGTGTACAAAATATCGAATACTGTATTGAGCACATGATACGGAATGCGTATGCAAAAGATCCACGCCCATATCTTCTAGACGTACAAGGGCGTATATACATTTTTGGGTCACAAGTATATATGTATATATACTGGCAGCGCGTTGGCTTTTATCAAGTTGTGGTGGGTTTAGAAAGATAGAAAGGAAAGTATAATTTCACTTTAAGAAAAGGAAAAGCTATAGCAGAAACTGAAATTGGTTGATCGTAATATGAACGCAGAGATGTTACTAGGACAAGCATCCTCTGTTGTGCAGCTTAAGCCGTCTCCCGTCACATTACCTTCCTTCAGCGAACTAGTAACTAGCATTCCATTACCTCACGAATTTAAGGAACAAGCATGTGCTCAATCGCTGAATCCAAAGACACAATTGACTTTGCCAGTCCAGTTTACTCAGCAGGCATCCAGATCTCCGTATTATTCACAGAACAATCCACCAGCATATAATAACATTAGCATTCACAGACATAATCCATATATCTTACATGATCTGCCAAGGCTCGAGCAAAAGAAACCAAGAGTCCATCTGAGAAGCTTTGACGCTATAATTGACAAACACAAGATTCCTACACCACCACCTTCCATAGACACGGCCAAAGATGTCCCCAGAAAATTAAACCCAAGGAAATATGTCTGTAAGGTATGCTCTAGATCATTCACAACTTCGGGCCACTTAGCAAGACACAACAGAATCCACACTGGAGAGAGGAAACATGTTTGTCCTTGGCCAACTTGTTCAGCAAGATTCGCTAGACAAGATAATTGTATGCAACACTACAAAACGCATAAAAACAACAAGAGGCAGACATGAAGCAAGTAAGGGCTTACATAGATTACATATTCAATTGTACATAAAATAAAGCGTTGAGCGTTATGCAGAGCTTGCTTATAATTGTAATAATTCATGTGTATAGCGTCATGCACAAACCTGCATGTACCTACTTGATCGTATTCTCAGCATGGTCAACCTATCCAGTGCTATCCACCACCTATGTTATCTGTTTCCTCTTAGTTTCTCGAAATACGAATGGGGAGGTTATATGTTTGCGGGTGTACCTAATGCAGGGTTAATTGTGGGCCCATGCCGTTGTCTCCAATGTCTTTCTTTGCTTAAAGGTACATATTACCCCTTCTAGCTAATTTTCCAAAGCCCTTAGCGAAAAATATGCTTATTAAGCTTCCTATTTCGACTAGGCCGAGGTTAGATCAACGAAGTTTAGTCTTACAATAGCAATATGTAGGGTGCATTTCCCCATTGGGAAAACTGGACGAGGAACGTTCGAAAAGTCTAGCGTATAGGTGCAGAACGATATTACCGGAGTTGTAGTACACGACTTTGGTTCTTCTGTACTTTTACGCAAGTTTCCTTTAATGTTACACAAATTTGAAGAGGGTATTGTTGTATTATTATTCATGTGGTGTACTCCTATTTCAAACTAAACATAAAATAGGTAGATAACATGTATGGCTGAATCGTAAACATTTCAATCGTAAACAGTCTCGAAGAAATTTGTTCCATTCCGTTCTTTATCTACTGAAAAAGATAAGCCATTGAAGTATATCCTCCTGAATTTCTCGAATATTGCGCCATCATTGAGATCTTTGTTGTCCATTCGTAAATTTTCAGGGTTCCCGCGATACAACCCACATAATCTCATAATGAAGTCACTTACGTAATGGGAAAAACATACTGCTATAGGAAGAAATAAATATTCCTGGAAGCGACAGGGGTCGATACTCTCTTCAGCATCCAAAAAATAATCTACATCCTCGTCAAATTCATATTCTTCATAATTGTTATGACCCAAGCATCTAAAAGTAATCGAGAATTTGTTGTCGTGAAAATTCCATAGAGTTCTTCTTAATGGGAAATGGTAGAGTAAGATATCATTCGAGACGTAGCGATAGCTGTCTCTCTCTGAGAGCCATTCAGATATCGTAGCAAAGACGTTACTTGTTATGAGATCCTTGAATTCTTCTAGGTCAAAATTGTAATACTTATGGGTCAATAGGAATTCGTCAAGTAGATCCAAGTATTTAGCACAGTGGGGACATTTACAGCCATTCCATAACATAGTATTCATCGGTTGCTCATAACAAGAAAGAACTTTTAATAACGTGGGAAGACATAAGGTCAATTTATCGCTTTCGATGTAATTCGGGAGAAAGTCGCTAAAAAACTCTATTCGCTGCAAGTAATTTCCTTCCATTCCATCTTTGTAAACGCCATTTTGAGGGCACTTGTGTCTTATTGAAAGATATAAGAGATTGCTTGTATCCAAATCTTTTAGAATATTAACAATTGCCAAGTCCCACAGTTGACCAGCCTTGTGAGTGTCATTCCGAGAATAAGTCTCTTGTACGAAGCTTAACTTTTGACATCTTATTTGGGGAAATGACATCTGCGAAATACAACTATAAGCACATTTTTCATCGTCGCAGCCAAAGTGTATAATCAACTCCTTTAGATGTCCCCAAGATATAATATCGCTTCTCAAAAATTCTTGTACATTCTTCAAATCAAAATCATGGTATAAATTGAGCGAAAAAGAATCTAGAGTTAACAGAAATGGGTTCGACTTGAATTGTCTCATGATATACAGCATAAAAAGCTTATAATTTTTGTAATCTGTTGTTACATTGAGACGCTTTAACTTTTTAATCCTCTTGATCAACAGGAACTGGGGATCGACGATCAGGACATCTTTTCCTTTAGTACATTCTGACTGTCCTATATTTAGCTCTTCCAAATTCTTCATGTGGCCTATGATTTCAAGATCTGCTAAGTCATCGACCAAAATGAATGTTAGATTCTCGAACCCTCCTTTTCTTATAGACAGAAACATAATATCCTTTAAGAACTCTTCTACAACAAGGAGTCTCTTAATTTTTGAATTTTCAAGAATTCTAAGTAGCTCAATTAATAGGCGATTGACTTCTTGATTGAACAGACCAAGTATATTGACTTCCTCGATGAAGTCAAGAAGTTTAACATTTATTGACAAAGATACTATTAAGGATTGCAACCTTGCTGCTAACATCTTCAAGTTATTTGATTTAGAGGTTAACCGTTTCGTTCCACTTAAAAGAGACTGCGATGCATTCTGGAAATCATATTTCCTAGTGCTTTTGACCTCAAGCGAGTACTCTTCCCTGATCAAAATGCGCTTGTATAATTGCTTCAAGCACGGCTCATAGTATTTGTAGTTTGTCAATGCCAAGTTGATAAGAGCTTGCTGGTCAACATATGAAAGTAAACGGTCTAGAGGAAGATCGCACAACTCAATCATTTTTAGTCATTAATTTCATTTGAATTGAAATGTTGAGTTCTTAAATCAGAACTCGATCGATCGCGGAAATGATTTTTGGGAAATGCCTAACCCCAAAAATTTATATAAATACTAGTAGAGCAAAGATTAATCGAATTTCGTAGCATTGCTATCTAACCTAAAACCTTAGAGTATGTAAACCTATTGCTGAAGGTTGAGTGTAAGTTATCAGCGAGCGATAATAATATATCTGAGCTTCTTACTCGTCCTTGATTCCACAGATTGCTCTTCCAGCATAAAACAATGGAGTGATAGTAGATATGGTAAACAAAGCATAAAATGGGTAGACAAACATCTTTCCGTGCTTTCCTCTTAACCACAATCTTTGGTTAGATGTTTGGTATCTTTTTTGCAAATCAATAATTCTTTGTGGGTTCATCCTAAATGATGTCAGTACTTGCTCTTTAAAACATCATTACCTTAGCTATTGGATTCAATATTCACAGCGGACTTGAAAGCTTCATCATTTCTTAAAATAACTGAGCTCTGGGTAAATCACTGCTCGAAAAACAAAGGTCTGCTCGAAAAACAAAGCTCAAGCGATACTACTCTCCCGGTGAACAGCTTTCGCCTACTTACTTTCAGCGTACAAATTTACTTACCTGTTTTAATATAATGCTTTATGGAATTATAAATTACAACACCAGAAGAAATTATTATCAGCTCACCTGGAAGAAGGTCTGAGCGAGCCAATTAAAATTATGAGAATCCAATTTTGTGTAAAAACGCACAAGTGATCCAAACATGCTAATCCCTTTATGCAATGCGTAGCGTTATTCTTCCTCATCATCACTAACGCTTATGACTCTCGGCCTCCTTGATATTATTTTAGCTGTATCGTCAGAACTGATATCATCGTTATTAGAATCCTCAGTATCGGATATTCCCATGAGCTCATGATCTGCCATGAGATCATTATGAAAATTGTCAAGAGCTCTGTGCAAATCTACAGAATACTCATCGCCAACAGCCGATCCATCCTCTCCACTTTGACTTGCATTAGAGCCCTCTTCAAACCCTTCCCATTCTTCTGGTGATATATTCAAATTGTCGTCTACATCAGAATATACGACGGGTTCACCGTCATCTACAAAACTGTCAGCCGTATCATACTCATTTGTCTGGTCCTCTTCGTCATTATTTAACTCTTCAGCATCCTCATTGTAAGCATCTCCATCTTCGGAATCGTAATAATCATCATCCCTGGGGATTCTGAACCTCGTACCACAATGTAGACACACAGATCCATGTGCTTCCCAATGACAGTTGCCACATCTCGGTACACCATCAGATCTATCAATCAACGTTAGCGTAGATTCAAACAACTTACCAAAAAGCGACTTCAGCTCAAAATCATGCTGATACTCGAGCTCGCATTGCTCTCTATGTTTAATTAGTTTTTCTTTTTCCTGTTCATCGATAGTAGCGTCGATGATAACGTCTGATATATACTTATTGATGTGTCTCAAGGGTAAATTCAAGAAAGGCTTCTCTTCGCTCTCTTTGCGACATGTAGGACAATTCATTTTAATCTTAAACCATGATAATAAACACAGATAACAACTAGAGTGCCCACAACTCATGAGAAAAGGGACATGCATGATCTCCTGGCATACTGAACATTCTGATGCCGCTTGTATCTTCGCCAATATCAGACCCTTAAATTCGCCATCCTGGACAAGAAATTAGTATTTCGTTCTCGATCAAATGTTAACGATATGCATACATACCAAACCTGACCAAAACTGTATATAATCCTGATCCTCCATGCTCCATAGAACATCTACAACTCCGCTGTAATATATCAATTATCATCAAGTTGAATCTGATATTGTTATTTATATACAGGATATTTATATATATCTATCATCATGTTCATTGCGAGTCCAATTCAGCAAAAAGGAGAGTAGTTTCTTTATTTCTTGCTCTAAATTAAGTTTGTCCTTGTTAATTCGCAATTCAATATCTCCAATAAGTCCTCTAATTTCCTGGAGTGTTTGGTCGATACTCGTAATTAGATCTGACCCTTGAGACCTTCTCAAAGATTCTTCCCCATCAAGATTATTACCTTCACTCCCTTTGTTAGTTCGATCAACATCCGAAGAATCATATACATGTGCCTCTTGACCTAATTTTATATTCCTACGTTGAGCAAGTTTCCTTTCAATAAAGTAACACTGGTCTCGAATATAGAAGCTCAAATGTGCCAGATCTATGGGAAATTCTCTGATTATGCTGATCATCTCATCGTACTTCCCAGTAGAGAAAGCAGCTCTAAGTTTTAGGTTTAATATGACAGCTAAAGATCGATCATTCACCTCAATGGGGTTAATATCTTTCAAGAGTCTTTCACCTTCCAGATAAAGCCCTTTATTGATTAAGACGCGTGAAAGCAAGATCCTGTTATTGCAGTTTAGTTGATCTAACTTTCCAGCGCAGAACTTTCGGAGTTTCAGCTTTGAGCCTTCAGATTGCAAATCCAATATAATAAGCTTTTCGTACCGATATGAAGGTATACCTATGGCATTGACCAACTGGAAGATCTTGCGTCTATTGCTAAAGTTCAGTCTTCGAAAGGTGGACTCCATAACTCTAAAATCTGGCTTCACTCCTTTTCTCAATACTTCCTCAAATCCTTTCGAGACCCTAAAGTTTACTTGATCTCTAACATCTATAATTTTTCCACGGTTGTCCTTCTTCCACTCAATCAGTTTCCAATTACCGGAATCGTATTTCTTTGAATCCAAGTAACTAGATTGTATCCCATAAGGTGCTAGGTTAGATTCTAACTTTTTGCATTTCAACAAGGACAAGTATCTATCCTTCTCGAATTGATTAAAAATATTAGCATGCAATATCCACTCACGAAGTGTCTTTGTAAACTCATTAGCGTACTGAGGATATGTATGGATAAAACCTTCGTAAATAAACTTTAAATAAATTTCGGAAAAGGACACATCCTCCGAAATTGCACGCAAATAAGTCACTAATTGAAAGAATTTGTGGTGGCTTACGAAATAGTTACCAAGGAGCTCATGAACTTCTTCATTGATAGATACGTTATTTTCTCTCATTCTCCTGATTAGAACTTCGATCATTTCCATGCAACTATACTTGGCAAAAAATTTGATAAAATACATATGAACACATTGCAGAAGACTTTTGTCTGTGATATCGTCTAGTATTTCGTTCAATTGAATGAGATCTTCTTTCTGAATTTGTTTCTTAATAGAATTTGGCTGGCGGCCGATTATTTTATACTTCAACTCAGTCAGTCGTATTAATGGATGCCTTAGGTATCCTATAGAATCAAGATATTGCTTCAAATGTCCAATTTCTTCAACTGTGGCGCACTTGTAATATTCTCCTAATATTAAAGACATTGTTTGAGGATTTGGCCTTTCGCACCGACTACAGTCCTTCCATGATTTGAGTAATGCCGTTATGTTCTCTAGCAACGCATCCGCCTTGATAAATTCACGCACTACACCTTCTAAGAATACTGGGTCATAAGATTTGCCTTGTCCTAGTAAACTTATGAATAAAGATTTCGCGAATTCAACCTCATAGTTCAAGATATAGCCACCCATAATGTAACATAGAGCATTCGGATGTAATACGTTATTATTGAGATAAAAATGAGTAAGTTTCTGTAACGTCTGGACATCATCAACATGATAGCAAAGCCATATGTAATTTTCTTGAAACTCTTGATCAACTATCATTTGATCTTCATTCTGCTTGAATATTCGATATAGAAAAGGGACCCTAGTTTTCAAGTATTCATAATAACGCGGATTTGAAATCAATTTCCTATTGTAAATATGAAGAGGCGTTTCGAGTTCATTGGAAAAGGGTCGAGTTGGTAGATGAGGAATGTCCAACATTGCTTGTTTGAAAAGTAAGTTTAAAAGCTCTGGTGTCAAATTGAACCCTAAAGATTCTTTGTGATGTTGAATGATTTCTTCGAGTTTTCCAATCTCGCCAAATTTACTCAAGGTCATCAACTCTTGTATAATACTTTTATTCGTTTTTGTTCCCTTAGAGACATTTTCTTCAGGGATATCCACCGCAGTGTAGTTATCGGAATGCAAATTAATGATATTTCTAGCCTTTTTGATCTCAAATCCTGGACCTGAGCTTTCTTGGCTAGAATGAGACTTATTCTGGTCTATGCGAGCGAAGATTCTTGAGGGTAACTCTGTCGAAATCTGTTTTATCCAGTTGGTACATGACGCCTCTAAAAGCTGCGAATTAGTACAAAATGCATGATTCTGTGACTTAAAAGTTGGCCTACAATTTGTTGGCTTGAAATTTTTGATGTTATAGCAAAGGTTGTGGATTGTCTTCTTCAAGGGAAACTGTCGCAACAGCATGAGTGCTATTTGATATTCCCTTGTACTCCACTTAGTCGGAAAAGTCTGAAAAATGCAGCAATATGAGCCTCCGGAAAGTTTATCGCAGACGTTTTTTGAAATGTCGATGCAAAAGCTTGATTATCGCTATACTTAGTGGTGAATTTTTAACCATCGTTCGATTACTTATATGCAGGTTATTGCGTTTTTCTTTCTTATTTTTTGCACCTAATGTTGGCAGAAGGCCTCTTCCTATTGAAACCATCATATCCTAGAAAACTATGGATACTTGCTGAACAAAGCAAAGTTTAGTCCCTTTTCTAATGCCATAATCTTGGGCCTCCGACAGCATTGAGCTTCATTTAAGATGTCACGTGATTTGGGACTCTCTGAATTTGATTTCAATAGCTCGGTCTAAGAAAGTTAGCTTAGAGATCAAAAGAGAATAGTATGTCTCATAAAGCTCATAGCGGACAAGGTTACCAGTATACCGGTTCCAATGGGCCAATGAGCTATAATTATGTGGACAAGGTTGCTCTGGAATTGGATTTTGTTATCAATGACTTTAGAAACCCCGCCGAGGATATTACAGTGGACAAACTTTTAGGCTACATGTATCATTATTATCCTTATGTCAAGGCCGAGTATAACCTCAGATTATTGTTGGCAAATTTTCTCAATAGTTCTACGTGTTTTGGTGGTGAGGCTCCATTTACGTCCACTTTCAGGATTGTTGAAGTTTTCAGGCTCATTACTGAAAGAAAGTTGAAGGTCTCGCAGCCGACTTTACCACTAAAAATATGGTACGATGTTTTAAGAACGGAATTGGAGCATTTTATAGCCTATGATCCGGCGAAAAACTGTTGGAAGGTTCTACCCATAATTTGCGGGGTTCTGATGTCAAATGCTTTAAGAGATGAGCTTTACACAAATGAAGATCCAATAAGCTATAGACTCTTCTTTCATCGCTTTGATAGTCAAATGAATACTCTATTCAAGAAATGCCTTTATGAGACGCTAACACAGAAAAGATCTAGCGACATAGTGAATTTAAGTATTATTTGCCTTGCCCTTTTGCACAAGAAAGACCAGGATATCAATACGTGCTGCACTAATATACCCCGTGAATTCATAATAGATAGAGTCTTTGATATTCTTCTTATGGAAAGTAATGGTCTCCCTTACGTGATAACTGAGGCCTTTACAGAAAGAAATGGCATTGATTCAGGGACGAAATTCAAGGAAGCTTTACAGGCACCAACAATTAGAATTTTAAATAAATTATCCTTTCTCTTGGAGAGTTGTATGAAAGAACTCCCCCCATCGGAGGCATCATGCAATGTTATTGAACGAAATTTGAATAAATTACACCATTTTAACCATGTGCTAAATAGGAGGGTTCAAGATTCCGCTTATAACTCATCAGTTAATGTGAAAGGAAGCGAAGAATATGATCAGTTTTGGGTCGTACTTAAGTCTATACTCTTTGCGGAAGTAGTAATTTTCCAAGGTATGTTAACGGTCTTTCTATTTTCTGGGACGAGGTTTGGCCTTTCTCTGTTTTTTCATTCAGCATCTAAAAGACATTTCGATTTGAGGTTCCAAGCAATTTCACTCAAGATATTGCACTCATTATATTTTTTAAACTTCATACTATTGTCCATAGGGAGTGGTGGCTTCGATAACTATAACTTTGTCTACTACCTATCTATCGAACTTGCTTTGAAAAACTCGGTTTCCACTGAGCAGTTTGAGGCGTTGACGAAGTACTTGATAGGGAATTATGAGGAGGTCAATTTACATCCAACCACTGTCATAAATCAGAACTATGTGGTCAGAAGCAAGGTTTTATTTGTCATAGGTCTTTGGGAGAATTATTTGCAACAACCTTTGCAGAATATATCATTTGTGAGAGACTACGTTTTTCGCATTTGCATGAGCCTTATTGATGACTCGAAGTACAATGATAAAGATCTAATTGAAGCCTCTCATTCCGTCCTCTTAACATGCCTATCAAAATTTAATGGCGACATTGACAATGAGGTATCTGAATACATGAAATACCTCATTCGTCAGTTTCCAGGGCTCATCTCTGCAACCCAGTTGAATATCGGCATTGAGATCATAGGTAAAAAAATTCTTTCGAAGTCTACCAAGTTAAATGAGAACTACTACGAAACTTCTTCTGATAAGTTTTTGAATCATTTGTTTTTCTTGTGTTCTAATACGAAGTGCGGTGTGTTAATTACGAAGCATCCAAATAATGATACTTTCAATTCCGCTCAGCCTATCTCTGAGATCGATGCAGCTTCAACCATGAGTCTCCTAGATCCTCATCGCAGCAAGACTGTTGACATCATCAAGAACAATAAAGTCAAAAAGCCGAAAGACACCTTTCCTATAAACCTTCACAAGGATAACAATAACTCAGACTCTGATTCTCCAAAAGAACGTAAAGATCCTTCTACCATAAGGGAAGCATTGATAATGGCAGTAATTCAATTAGTGCCTTATCTTCCCGTTGGGAAATTTGAGTATTGGCTCGACAAAATTTGGATTCTTATCGAATCAAGCAATGTTTCTGAGTCCACCTTTTTGTATACTATATTCTGGAAAGTACTTAGCGAGAACTTGGACTTAAACAGGGCTGATATTGCGTACAACTGGTGGTATGAGGTGAAAAAAGCAGCTGAAAGTCCACCTAGTAAAAATGTCTTGAGGCTTTAGCTCATGCTTATATACAGGTATGTATTTCGAATTTTTGATATCTCATCTCATCGTAACTTTTGTAGGTATCTTTGAACTAAACGATTCAAAATACAATATGCCAAGAAAGAGGTCTGCTGCTAGTAAAGCCAAACGAGAAGCAAAGGTGGTCGAAAATAAAGATGTTGCTGAGACACAGTTAGGAAACCATGAGATAAAAGAGAATGAAAATCACGATAATTCAGAAGATGAGTCTTCGTCTTCGTCTGAGGATGAGTATGGAGAGTTGGTCACAGAAGATATTGAAAGGGGTATTAATGAGGTTATGCTATATTTGAAAACAGAGCCCAAGAAGCTTTTAGATACCCTGATCAAGTTTTTCAAAGAACCAGAAGAACTAGAGTATAAATCTGAATCAAAAGAAAAGCCCATGTACTTGAAAGATTATCATAGAATGAACTTATTGAACTCTATGGACAAGACGAAGGAGGATTCAGAAGACAATATATCTAGTGAGCCGAAGTCTTATGTAGAAAATGAAAGAAGTAATCGAGAAGATTTGATTTCAGATATTCAGAAACAATTTACAGATTTTGAGAAAGATGAGAACGATGATGACTTTCTAGTGAAAAAAGTGGAAGAGGCAGATGATGCTGTTACCGAACCTACTAAGATTATTCTTCCTGACCCTGAAACAAATCGGGAGGAATTTTTAGCTCAGTTTTTGAACAGGCAGGCATGGATTCCTAGAAAAGGTGACGAGGTAATAGAGTTAGATAAAATTGATAATGATGACGATAAACTTTTTGATGATGCTGTTGAACAATTTGAGAATGCTTATAATTTTAGATATGAAGATCCCAACGCATCAGAAATTGTTTCTTATGCAAGGAATTTGGCATCGGTTAGAAGATCAGCCACAAGTTCTCGTAAGAGGAAACGTGAAAAGAAGAAAGAAGAAAAGCTCAAGGAAGATGCTGAGAAGGCTATAGCTTTAAAGAAAAAGAAGACCTCAAAAATTAATAAGGTTTATGATAGATTGATGAAGATAAAGGAGGCTGTAGGAGAGCATATAAGTGAAGAACACATTAAACATGTTTTTGGTGACCTTTTATTGGAGGACGATTTTGATAGTAGTTTATGGGATGAAAAGATGAATCAAATTTTCGATGAATCTTTCTATAATGAAGAAAACGAAAAGCCTCAGTGGGGTCAAGATGATGAAATTATGGAGGATTTCTATCAAGAAGAAGATTCAGAAACATCCCAAACCAATGTTGATTCAAGTAAAAACATTGTTCCAGGACTTCCTGAGGACAATGAGGATTTGAATAGAGACTCGTCAAAAGCATCAAAGCGAGAAAAGAAGTCAGATAAGAAAGCACTTAGAGAGAAAGCGGAACGTATTGTGGAATCAAACGTTTTGAAATTAGTTGACGAAGTCGAAGAAGAAAGAGGGCGTAAAAATAATGATGATATTAAATTCAAGTACCGTGAAGTATCTCCGGAAAGCTTTGGATTGACGACGAGGGACATCTTCTTAGCCGACGACAAGGATTTGAATAAATTTGCAGGCGTAAAAAAATTTGCTCCTTATAGGCCAAAGGAGCTCATAACAAAGGACAGAAGAAAACTTTCAAAGAAAAGGAGGATTGAAGAATGGAGAAAAGAAGCTATCAATAGTCTTGATTTTCCAACTGGAAATGAGGATGACATCTGGATAGCTGTTGAGAAACCCCACAATAAAAAATCGAAACATTAGAAATAACTCGACAAGAAATTGGCTTGTACTGTTATCCTTTCATTTGAGTTTTTATCTTACTTAAACCCCAGGCTAAATTATCCCAGTATAGTAATTTTAGAGAATTAATATATCAAGTACAGAAACGACATTATTATATCAAATTATACAAGGCTGTCTATATTATTGTAGCACAATCGAATATCCAAAAAGCACCTTGTGCTATATGAGATAGAGCTAGTATCATCATTGAATGAAATGGAACTCAATCATTCTTATTTGGAAAGCTCAAAATTGACTTCACCGTTTCCTTGGGTCTGGATCTTAAATGGAGACTCTTTATTGACCTCATTGAATTGAAAGGGGAGCTCTGATGATTAGATCTATTGACATTATTCAACCAGATATTGCCCAAAAACAATGAGAAAACAATAAGAAATACCATAACTCCTAAGATTCCAAAAAACCAGTATAGCCCAGGATTATCGTCTCCCTGCCCAGGAACATTAACATTCATACCAAAAAGACCCGTTATGAGGTTTAAGGGAACCAACATTGTACCTATCAACGTCACTTTAGATAAGATCTCAGTTACCTTGTTATTCGAATTGAAGGATTCAACTTGTAACTGAGCCAAATAATTAGAATGGGACCTGCTGAAAATCTTCTCATAAGCTAATAAGCTTTGAAACATTGTGACAACGTGATCTTGAATATCACCCAAATATAAGGCTATGTCAGCCCTTGGTTGTGTTCGTATATAATTATTTTGATTAGGGCCTGAGTTGCCATACGTGTTGTTAGTTTGGCCATTCGTATTCTGTCCACAATAGTTACCTGCTGAATTCAAATGTACCTGAGAGGGTAAAGAAGCAGTTGTCTGTGCTTCATCATAACATCTTTTAGCAAACATCTTGATCACATCAGCTTTACCAGAGAGCAAACGCATCAATGTCATTACCTTTTTCCTGGCTTCACCTATACGCTGTAACATATGGCTAAAATCTAGGTCCCTTGCCACAAAGACTGAATCTTCGATCGCATCAGCCTCATATTCAATATCTGTTATCACTGGCGCAAAACTATCTGTTATGTCATCAATCAATGCATAGCAAATCCAGTCTGCACTAACGTCAACATAATCACGCAATTGACGTACTCTTCTTCTGACATTAGCAGGATGTGCGATAGGGGCGAAATGAAAGGATAAAACGCCTTCTCTAAAGACTACCATGTAGACATTTATGGGTTCAAGATATTCCTCCGATTCCTGATCTGGTTCGAAAGTATGGAAACTCACAAAATAGTAGTTCCTGAAAAGCTCGACCTTTTCTCTTATTTCTTGCATACGTATATCCTCTGCAGTCAAGGGATGTATCCCGAATGCTTTTGCTAACATTTTCATTTCAGCATCCGTGGGGCACAGACAATCTAGCCACCAAGTAGCCTCACCATTTCTAAAGAGCTCTCTGACGGTTTGTCCTGGTGGTACTAGAGAAGGAATATCTGGGGCGTGGATAGTTTCATCGGATTCCGAACAAAAAAAGGAGAAGCGATCAGGTAAGTTGATTTCATTGTCATTGACCCTGATCTCCCCAAACTTCACGCTTCCAGACAGGTTATCATCTTTTAGTGAAACATCTCCGTCCGCAAACATACGTTGTTTCTCTCCTTTTATTGACAAGTCAGTTGCAGTTGAAGAATCGGAAGATATCTTTTCAATTTCATTCTGATGACGTTTGAATTTACTTTTACCCCAGTGATTGAACTTAATATGCTTTCTAAGAGAAAGTTTGGGGGTGTATTTAAGTGCATTATTATTATTAGGTTTATAGCTGTTTTTAAAGGCAGCAATAGATGTTTGTGGATGAATGTTCTTTGTAGTTCTATGCGCCATCATGCTTCTTTCTTCCTGTAGTATTTTCTGACTATGCCTCTCCTCCTTTATAAATTCTTCTATTTCATCAAAGTCAATCCCTTTGATACGAATATGTTCTTTAAGCATAGGGAAACAGACATCTTCCTCTGTTTCCTGAGAAGACCTCGAAGCACGAGAATCCACATCACTATCTACAGAAGATTTTGAAGGTCTTCTATCGCGCCTATTGTGGCTCATGTTATCTGAATGTGCACTATCGTTGCTTTTTATTTTGCTGAACGGAATACTCGTATCAGCATTGTCATTAAAAGAACTCCTACGTCTCGATTTTCTTGCGGCATTTGAAGGATTCAATAAAATACCTGCATTTGCAGGTACTGAACCTCTCTTCTGGGTTTCCTCGGGATTTTTAGGATTTACAAAAGCCTTTAATTGACCAGAAATAGATTGGGACCTAGATTTCAGACCTCTATTAGGCACACGATGATCAAAAGCAGTTTTGTTTCTTTCTATTTGCCTTGGATTGTATATGCCATGTGGGACAGCTTGGGTCGAATCAAGACCTATGCTATCATTATCTTCTTCACTAGTTCCAAGATAAAAATCCTTCCTCAAAGTATTCATATAGCGGTGGTTTCTTTTACCCGAAAGATACCTTACATTCTCGTCGTCTAGGTCTTCCGCGGAGTAACTTGACGAACTTGTAGCATTTCTTTTCTGATGGTCATGTCCTTTATCCTCGGTCCGAAAAGGAATATCACTCTTGGGGGCTTCTCTCTTCGTACTCTTGTTCTCATGTTGTTCCGCCGCCTCCTCCTTTCTTTGCTTCTCAAACGAAACCTGCTCGTTCAAATCTTTCGTACTATCCTTTGTGTCTTCCTCGCACTCATTCTCTGTTTTGATAGGTAACGATGGCAATTGGTTGCGATGATCATTCAATTTTTCATCAGTTTTAGATCCTCCACTCAACGGAGAGATGGAGCGAAAGCTTTCAATGTCTGACATTTTTGCACTTAACCGCTGGTCTCTATTCTCATCACTTGACTATTCCAAGAGAACATAGAGTTTAATTTCTTCCTTGATATCTATTCAAGTTATAGATACACCAATCACGCCAAAGGAAAAAGATTCTTAACTAGCGTCCTTACTCTTTGCTTTAACATACGGTATCATTATAATAGTAATATTAAAAATAAAAATTTTCTCCCACATGGAGGGCACGTTTTTGTGTCACTTAGTTTATTGTATCCGCAACTATACATCTATTTACAAACTAACCCAGTCTTTAGGGTTCCTAACAACTTCTAGTAGCTTTGCCTCTTCGGATCCTTCTTCCGGTTGATGATCATATTCCCAGCTTGCAGTAGCAGGCAAACTCATCAAAATACTTTCAACTCTAGATCCTGGAGTTTGAAGTCCAAATTGGGTGCCTCTGTCTAGGACTAAATTGAATTCGACATATCTCCCCCGTCTAATTTGCTGCCAGTGCTTCTGTTCGGGTGTATAGGGATCATCTTTATGTTTCTTAACTAAGGGAATGTAGGAAGGAATGAATGCGTCAAAGCAACTTTCGATAATGTACAATATGTCATCTGCAGGTCTGTCATCAAAGTCATCAAAGAATATGCCACCAACGCCTCTAGTCTCACCCCTGTGTTTAATGAAGAAATACTCATCGCACCATTTCTTATACTTTGGGTAAAGAGAGGTGTCAAACTTATCCAAAGCGTCTTTGTGGCACTGGTGAAAATTCTTACAGTCTTCTTCGTACAAGTACGAAGGTGTTAAATCTGCACCACCGCCAAACCACCAAGCCTGAACCTCATTTGTTCCCGGCTCACGCGTCTCAAAGTATCTGTAGTTTGCATGAGTAGTTGGAGCGTGTGGGTTGTGAGGATGAAGAACTAGCGAGAGGCCACAGGCAAAAAAGTCAACGCTACCATCAGCACCTCCCATGAGGTTCTTGTGGTTCACTCTCATACGGGTAACAGCAGCAGCTGGAAGGCTACCGTGAACGACTGATATATTAACACCTCCCTTCTCAAACGTAGAGCCGTTTTGCAAAATCATTGATTGTCCACCACCTCCTTTGTCTCCTCGTTCCCACTTGTCTGTTCGAAAAGATACAGTATCGGTGGACTCTACCGCCCTGACGATTTCCTCTTGTTTCTTTCTAATGAGAGCCTCCATACGCTCTCTAATAGGTAAATTTCGGTTATGAATTATGTTTTCACTAGTCATTATTGCATTATTCCATATAGAAATGTTAAAGCTTGATGTCCTGAGATAAATACTTTCCAGTGTCGCACGATAAAAAAAATATCGTTCTATTGAGTCAGGCCATTTGTCGCAAATATCACGTCGAAATGAAGAAAGATTGTACGATTAGCGCTTCTACACTTCTTGTTTATGGAAGTATCATTAGTTTTCATATATCCTTAAGTATGTTTATATATAGTCTATAATTTGAATATCCTGTGATCTGGAACATAAATAATTCGGACCTACTTCACTTCTTCTTCTCTCTGTTTCCCTTTGGAACTCTAGCTAACCAGTAGAAAATAACAGTAAGAACCATATTAATTGCAATAAAACTGATAAAAATTCCCCAATTTCTCCAACGCTCGCTATACTTGACATCGATAGTCGCAAGGAACTGATTCGTGCTATCCATTCTGCAAAAAGCGCAGCCACTAGTCGCCGAAGGATCTGACAAGTAACCCCCCATTTGTGAAATATAATCTCTCATATACTCACCACAGGTCTGACCAGATGGTGGTTCAAAGCTGACATATTCTCTTTCGCTGCAAATTACCTTTGTATTTGCCACACCGGTTGCCAAAGCACCTTGAATTAAGTATGTGAATGGCGAACATCTGTACATGAAAATCCAGAAGCCTGGGAAGAAATTAGCAGGTGCAATCACACCACAGAATAACAAGCAGAATGTGAACATAGTAGTTGCCAAGTTTGCAGCATTATCAACAAGTTCATTGAACGACATGCACAAATGTCCCATAGTGATAGTATAAACATAGAATGCTGTCAAAAATAACCACATCAAGACACCTCTGGCGTTGACTTGATCAGTTGGTTCTGCATTCCTGTAAAGTCCCACAGGATAGTACCAGCAAAAGAATGACAATGTTCCAATAAACACTTGGAATGGTATCTCAGATGTCATCTGCGCACATATAAAAGCAAACCAACTGAAAGTTCTCGAAGGTGCTTCACGTACTTCATACACATCACGCTGCTTGACAAACTGAGGTAACATCTGTTGCACTAATGTAGCAAATGGCATCAAAAACATGAAGACGGAAAACATCTGGTTTTGTAAACCTTGCATCGAATTATTAGCTTTGAAGAACGAAAAACCATTGAAAATCGAAGAGGACACACATAAGAATATCTTGGAGTATATGTACATAGGATTACGCCAAACCTGTTGAAACGCTCTCTTAGTCACGTAATAATACTGTGTCCAAATAGAAGCGGCATATTTCCTCGAAGAGTCTGCATCCTTATTTTGCGGCTTCTTTGCCAACTCAACTTCCATCTTATTCAACTCTTCGTTAATAGCCTTGTATTCATTAGAAGATCTCCAAACTTCGTGATAGTTTTGCTTAGCGTGACTTCCTGGAGCTGCTCCTACAACTTCCAACATCCATTCTGCAGGGTTTGCTTCCTTAGGACATGGATGAGCCCCCTTTGATTCGAAATAATTAATCAAGGTCGAGCATCCTTCTCCTAAGTCTCCGAAGTAGACTGTCTCACCTCCTTTCTGTAAGAACAAAAGTCTATCAAATTCTTTCAATAAGATAGCAGAAGGCTGATGGATAGTACATAAAATTGCTTGTCCATGATCTGCTAGCTTTCTCATAAGTTTACATATAGACCAAGCAGTCTGTGAATCTAAACCAGAAGTAGGCTCATCCAAGAAAACCAACAATTTTGGTTTCGCAGCAAGCTCGACCCCAATAGTTAAACGCTTACGTTGCTCGACATTAAGACCTTCCCCAGCTACACCTACTAAGGCATCAGCATATGCACTCATTTCCAAAAGATCGATGATATAATCAACATATTCATTTTTCTCCTTGATGGATACTGAACGAGGTTGTCTTAAATAGGCTGAAAATTGCAAAGCTTCTCTCACAGTAGAATATTGTAAATGGATATCTTGCTGTTGACAATAACCTATAGATCTTTGAAACGAAGAATCAAGAGGTCTACCATCAACCATTCTTACACCATCCGTCACGATACCAGAGGTGACTCTTTCCGACAAACAGTTCAAAAGTGTAGTCTTACCTGCTCCTGATGATCCCATCAAAGCAGTTATCTGTCCTGGTTTAACCCAACCATCAACATGATTTAAAATCACTCTGTTCTCGGATTTAATTTTGATCTGGTATGTCAAATCTCTCCAGTGAAATATTGCGCCAGAACCGGCATCCTCAGCGTTGAATGAATCGGAGCTTCCTCCACCATAGTCAGAGACTTGCTTATAATCCGCTTCTGCTTCGTCCTGAGCATCAACGCGATCCTTCTCGCCAGCCTCAATATCTTTCTTCCTCTGAATCTTGGGCTTCTTCAAAGAACCTTTCAAATAAAGTGTCATCTCACCCTTCTGCATTGCACCCTTGTTGAACTCCGTTAAAGAAACATAAACAAACAAGAAGAAAAAAACAAAACCAAATAAGATTCCAATGTTTCTCCATTTATGTGCATTGTAGTACTCATATGCGAGGCCAATATATTCAGTACCGGCCACCACTGGACTCCCAGCTCTCGATCCAGCTGCAGCACAAACTCTTTGATCTGCACTAATGTTTTCATAGCCTGGTCCAGTTGGCACGAACTCATCACAAGTGAACTCACGGTGATGAAATTCATTGGCCATCAATGATTCGAAACCATATCCCACAGGATTCAAATAGTTTATCCATCTTGACCATCCCAACATGTATGGAGTAGGGATAACAAATCCAGTAAAGATAACCATAGCTAATAATAACGCAGTTGCTGGCGTCATAGCTTGAGCAACAGACGTGGATATTGCACCAATACTTCTGAAAAGATGAGACATGCACAACGTAGTAAGCATACAGGTGAACCAGTAAAAGAAAAACCTGCCTGGATTTCGCCTCAAGTTTACCATAAAATAAAAGGGAAAATTGAATGCCATTGACATAATAACCTTGGTGGGAAACTCTGTCGCAATACTGGCCAAAGCATCTGCTGATGGCCTATACAATGCAAACTTTTTATGCTTCTCAACAATTGGTCTTGCCTCAAACAACGAAATAATCTCCAATAAAGAAGCAAATGCATTAAATAAAAGAGCAAAAAAAATACCGGATCCTCTAAAGTAGAACGACGACGTAACGTTCTTTAAATTGTAAAAAACAGATGACAAAACAAGACCCATAAACAATTGGCCAATAATGGATTGAATAGTAATACTAGGATTTCCTTTAACTCTCAAAAAATTTCTTCCAGCAATATATCTGGTTTGCATCAAAAATGAAACAGTGAAAGGAGACCTCTTTGAAAGAGTCTTTGCCTGCTTTGCATTATGAGACATCTGGTATTCATGCCTTTTCTCTCCCTTTTCATTATCGCTAATGTAAGCGTCAATTTCGCCAATCAATGTTTTATAGTCAGTTGAATTTTTCCAATAGGACTCGAATTCTTCGGGCGTCCTTGGTACTTTGTTTTCAAAGCCCTTGCGTACGACTCTTTCAGCAGGATTTGTTAAGGAAGTTAAATAATCTGCGGTGGTCTGCCTGTCAGGACAATCATATCCCATGTCCAAGAAAAATTGCTTTGCCCTATCCGCTTTTCCGAAAAAAATCTGACGACCTTCAAATAAAAGAACAACATTATCGAAAAGGTCATACGCATCTTGAGAACATTGGTAAATTGCAATCATAGGTGTTGCATCCAAAATGGCTGCCGAGGTTTTCAAAGCTTTTATGAACTCAAGCGCAGTGGCAGAATCCAAACCTCTTGTTGCGTTATCCCAGCACTGTACATTTGCTTTGCATAGCGAAGCTTCTGCAATCGAAACTCTCTTTCTTTCACCACCGGAGACTCCTCTCACGAAATCATCACCGACTCTTGTATTTCTAGTGTGTGACAACCCATACATGGCCATGTAAACGGAGGCCATATGCCTAGCATAAGTTTCTCTAGAAATATTTCCTCTATTTCTAGGCGTTCTTAATCTTGACGCAAAGTCTAATGTATCACCTACCGTCAAATGAGGGAAGTGAACATCCGTCTCTGCTGAATAAATGACATCACCTCTGAATCTTTTCTCGATATCTTTCTGGGAGATCCCATCATAAGAGATGATAGATTCGGGTTGTACTTTAAAACCATAGGTTTGTGCTGCGATGGTCTTCAACAAAGTCGAACAACCCGATCCTGGTCTACCCAAAACTACTGTCACCTCACCAGGCTTCAAAATTCCATCCATAGGTTTTAAGATATCAAAATATCGAGATGCGTCGTCTTTTCTAAGCGAATTAATTGCCATCATAAGATACTTGAGCCATGCGTTGGCAACAGTGGGCTGGTAATCTGCTTCCGCAGCCACACCAGACACCCTCAAGTTCCTATAAGCAACTCCCAATGATGAAGGTTGGTAATATTCTGGATCTGAGTCCATGAGCTTTCGCATATTCTTGACCCAAAACTTAGCATCAAATGTATCGCTATCGGGATTCAACTTATCCTCTACGTCATTGAAAGGTTCCACTCCTGGTACCCCCGACATGTGCGTCAAGTATTTAATCAAACTCTCTCCATCATTGATATCTGCTGATGCAACACTGGCTCTAGACACAGTTCTAGCTAATCCTTGAACTTCCTTGCCAATATTCTCATCAAATCCAAAATACTCATTTACTGAACTGCGACTGCTGCCACTATTATCTCCATGATCATCTTGCTTTTCCTTCTCGAAATTAAGAGAATAACCGTCTGCCGACATTTCACTTATTTCCTTTCAAAGAATAGAAGATACAATTTCAGTATTTATTCTACCAGTCTTAGATATAAAATGAGAAACCGTTCCTATTTATAAAAAATATGCCAAGGTGATAGTTATATTGCCCGAAACCTTGAAGTTTTCCCTCTTCGTAAAAGAAATTTTGCCTGTTCCATTTCAGGCAGGCGCGGCTTCAAAGAGGATGCAAAATACAAACAAGTGCTTATACGTTCTAAACGCAAACTTTGGAGGCAAAAAAGCAGCTCGTTTAATAACTATAATTAGATAAGTGCAAAGTAGAATGTAAAGGGAAGATTAATTGAACTGATCATGGTTAGCACCAGAACTAACTGTTCACTTCATGATGTTTAACTCGCCAATTGCTCTAATAATCACGAGTTTGCCATCTACATTTTCCTGATTTTATCCTGTGTAGTCGGGTATCTGAAGATCGATAAACAGAGCGATCAAAACACCCAAAGATCTTTTACAGTAACTGTAGAGCATAACCGGGCATTAAGAAAAGACATACGGAACATTAAGTTCTTATCTCCAAGGGGCTTAGGCTGCTTTCTGTAGCATCGAGAAGGTTATTACAAATAGTTATTGTGCGCATTTAAAGACAGTTCCACCGATACATCTCCGAATGGCGCGAAAAATGCGGGATAGTGATGGATAGTAGATAGGTTAAGAAAATAGATTTGCGGCTAAAAGTAGCTGAAAGGTGGAATGCTTAGCTCTGCGCTCTACATATACGCCTCGTACCTAGTGTTGGCTTTGAACATGTTATTGAAAAGAATACAATTCATGAAAGAAGGCCAATGGGGATAAGTACCAATAATTCCGTAATATTATATACAGGTATAAAACCGAGAAGAATCTTCCGTCGATGTTCCTTTCGCACATAATCTCGGAGATTATTTATGTCCGTCGGACGCCATTCTCGGGCTTAATACTTGCGCATTATCAAGTTGCCGATGACACCTGCTTACCAATAGTCATTGCAGAAACTGGGCTTACGGATTGGTGGTGATTACAGGTTCAAACGTGCATTGAACGGGGTTATAGGGGATTCGTTTAATAGCTCAAAGTGGCAACTTTACGTATCTTCAAAATCTGTACAAGTATACTATCTAGTTTATTCGATATTAGCTTTCGCTCAGGAAAGTGGCCTGTAACTGTTCTTCCCTAGGTACTTACCGAGACCTACATAGAATGTCTTGAAGAACTTAACGCGCTTTCGATTGCATCTTATTAGTCATTATGAGTGCGAATGATTTTATAGTTTTCTCAAGAATTCGCACTTTTCGTTAATACACAATATAGAAACACCATACGCAGCCACGCAGTCGTAACCATGAAACAACTCAGTGCTAGGAACTAGACTCTTTAGTGAGATACTTTTCATGCTTTTCTTGGTGGGATATCACTACCACTATTACTACTAGTGATTACATTGAGCATTTATGTGCTATACAGGTGCAACATGCAATTGAGTATTTATTATGAAATGAGCGTACCTTTCAGGACCCTGTAATTTAGACGAATTTACATTAAGCTACTGCCAGGAACCGAAATCGTAAAGTCTAAGAATAGTGACTTTATACAGCAGCATTGTAAAGCTTGAAACATCAGACTTCAAGTTTAAAGCTCAAGAGATTATATTTTAGTTAAATGCTTATTCTATGGCGCGTTTCTGTAAGTAAGTACCTTTTATTATTTGCTATCTGAAGCAACGCAAGATCAAGTGCAGCGCGATGATGTTTTGAAATATTTTTAAGTGCACCTACCAACAAGATTGTTTACTCAATGTGAATCTAGGATGAGAATGCATAGATTAGCATGACTCTCTCTAGAGAAGATCTAGTCGAGTACGTGACTTCAGTTGCACAGGCTAAGTGTACAGAAGACTCTTTATTGGATTTTGAATCCTTCTTAGAAAGTCAATCGTCTGATAGAGTATTTATCTATAAATCAAATGGTTGCGCCCGCGTGAGTGGAGAATACAAAGATTTAGCTGAAGCAAAAGATGTCGATCTGATAACTGTCTTACTCAAGTCCCATGGTTCAGGAAATGCATTAAGTAAACTTGTAAAAGTTACCATTCCAATTGATAGAACTGGAAGTAGAAATGAGGTCATTGAAATTCTCAGACAAACCGTTGACCAAGGGCTTGCCTCTTTATTTTCCATGGCAGTGGCAGATGACGACTCCAGTACCATCAAGAAGGCTAGAAATAAATTTCAAGAATTGTCTATGTCGCTACAAAATCTCCAACAAAGAATAAAACCTCCTGATTTTTTGGACTTGGTTCATCCTGTCATACGAATTATTGTGAAGATGGAGGATCAAGAAAGAAATCAATGGTTTAAAACCAATGAGGCATTACTAGCGGATCCCAAGTTTTTGAATGAGATAACGAACATTGTTAATATATGGACTGTAAAAGTACTGCAGTTTGTTCTAACGGACCACGAACCCGCGGACGGGCTGTCTGTCAAAGATGAAATCATTTTTTGGAACTCATTTTATCGAGCACTTTTGTCGCTCCAGGAGCAATTACTCAGACCAGAAGTCTTATGTACTCTTGAAATTTTAAATAGAGCAAAGCGCTTTCAAGCGACTTTGGCATTCAAGAATGTGGGACTAGAAGATTGCATATCAAAAGCGCAAACTTACAATTCATTGCTTGAAGGGTTACCCATTGATGACCTTTTTCTCCAGACAGATTTTCGGATTGATAAATTTGAGAAAATTGTGTCAGAGATTTTCCATCACTTCAAGAAACTCAAAAATATTCCTCAATATCCATTAAGCAGGGCACTCAAAATAGTCGACGCTATAATCGTCGATTTGGTACATATGCTTAGCCGTATGTTCCTGGGGCTTCATTTAATGTCGATTCCAATAGATGAATTTGACATTCTATACAAATCAGTGATTCTCAAGGCATATGATATCATAGATAGTAATGTAAAATTCATAACAACATTATTCCGGGAGTATCTAAGAAAACGGCAAGAAAAGTTTTTTGTGGTTAAGGTGGACCAGGATAAGCTAGTTGAGTTAAAAAAAAGGACTCTATTAAGCCTAGATATAAGATACAAGCACAATAATTTACTAGGTCTCTTAAGTACTTTTTTGGGAGACATCAAGGCCGCAAACGAATTAATGACATCTTATAATGACTTTATTGTTCTGGCTGATTTTTTTGCCCTATCAGCCAACCAAAAGAGTATTTTCTCTTTTAATATTAGGCTTTATTTCGAGAAGTTTGCAAAACTTGAAAAGCTAATTGTTGCGAAAATAAACGAACATTTAAGTTACTGTGAGAAGTTTAATGATTATATCTCATTATATAATGATATCAGTTTAACTCATGCACTGTTCGACCGCGTGATGCCATTGATAAGTGATGAGTACAAGTTAAGAATTTTGACTTCCGGAAGCGAAGAAATTGAACGAATAATCAATTTAGGATCACACCAAGAAAAAAGAATTTACTCATTTATTTCAAGTATCGATAATATGACAATGGAAACTTTCTCAATCACCTCAAAGGTCTCATGGAGAGTAAATTTAATTAAAAGGCTTCAATGGTACCGTACGAAATTAAAGGAAATTGTTGGAAATGAGTGGAACAAGTACACAGTAGGCAGCGAAATTGAAGTAAGAATAAATAAATGGACTGATAGTTTGGACCCAGAGAGACTATTCCAAGACTGGATCAAGAATGTCGAAAATATTGACATCAACTTGGAGGCCCGAGTCTTCAAAGTTCAGGAACGAGAGGAAATGGAACTAATAATCAATTTTGATTACTCGCTTTTGGGTATATCTACAGAGATCGACAGTTTGCAGAATATGGGCTTCAGAGTTCCTTTAAATCTATGTATAAAATTCAAAGATATCAAGAAGTTGACGAAAGTAGTAATGATGTTCGAAGAAAAATTGAAGACATTGAGGGAACTTATAATCGATATGAGCAAGTCTAAGTATGGGCTCAAGTTTGCATTCCTCTTTGAGAGCCAAATAGAGGTCATAACAGAATATTTGATATCAATATCTCAAAGTAATTGGGCCGAACTTTCTAATGCTTTGATGCTTAGAGACCCGCATACCGAGAAATTTAATACACAACATGAAATACCGGAATGTGAAGTTTTATATAAGACTTCATTATTTCCTAAAAGCGTTGATAAATTCCACCGCAGCTATAATGAGCTTCAACGTCTCTATCAAGTTGTATATAATGAAGTCCTTCCAAGCTTAATTAAGCGAAAATTTGAGTATGATCAGATGAGAAACGAACTATCTATTATTCAGACTGAAGTGCTGAGGTTATCATTCATTTTCAAGGAGGAGAACTACTTGCTATGCGAAATCGTTAATAAAGATATCCTTGCAGTTTTGTCGAAAGCTTGTCTGAGATGTATAAAAAGATTTGTAGAATCATTTGAAGATCATTCAAATTCTGTGAATAATGAAGCGGAAGAAAGAGAAGACATATTACAACATACAATCATTTTAGATGAAGGCGTCATTGATATTTCTCCTTCTCTCGCTCAATCCAAAATAGCATTGTACAATAGAGCTAATGATATCGTAAACTTGGTTGAACGACTAGAGCCAATTCGGCTTGAAAATGGTGCACAAACTCATTTTGAGTATTCTACTATGGAGAGTTTACGAATTTCTCTCGAGATAGATAAAGCATATGCGGCTATAGATGATTGTATAAAAACATGTTCTTCTTATTTCTACAGATGGACTGTGTTGGAAGAAATGTGGAATGTCGATTTATCATCAGAGGAAGAAGTTGCTGGAATATTTAATGGGGAGGATATCAGTTCCTGGAGTAAATACTTTAAGGAGATGTTAGGTCTTAAGGCAGTCTTTAGTACTGATTCAGCATCTGTATTGATAAAGAATTGGATTCGAATTGATTTTTCGAAAGTGCAAAATAGAATCATTTCCAAATTCGACAAATTCCAAAAAGATTTTATGAATAAATTTAGTGTCAAGCTTAAGGAACATATAACCCAATTGAGGGAAGAAATATTAAGTTCTCGTTCTAAGGTAGATGCAAGATTTCTGTCTGGTACAGCTTTTAAGGATCTCATTTTACGCATCGATGAATTCATTCGATTGTTGCCCCGGATCGATACCTGGAAGCTAAAAATAAGAGAGCTTCGAGATATTCAATCATTGTTGAGAAAACAGAGATTTAAGTTTCTGAATGATTGGGTTTTTGTGGAACAGCTTGAGAATGATTTATCAATGCTATCCAACATGAAACTGGAAAGAGTCAAAGACATAGAAGACTTGCATGATCATTTATCTTCAAAGCTTAAACTTGAAGCAGATATTCTTCAGGATAGGGTTGGTGGGCTATCAAAGACTTGGGAGCGTGAAAAACCTAAAAGTGGTGACAGGGTACCTAGTGAAGTATTAGAAAGATTAGACAAAGTAGAATCGGACTTTTTGGCATTACAGAGTATGAGCGAAGTTGTTAGCCGTGTATCTAATTTCATATCTGCCGATGTGCAGAAAGTCAGTATCCCTGATGCATGCATAGAAGACATTAAAAGCATGAAAGAGGTTTGGTATACTATATACGCTGTCTCGAATAGAATGGAATCCGTTAAGAGTATATTATGGACAGAGATTGATATAGACGAGGTTCATCATGAGTTGCAAGCGATATTGGGCGAGTCTAAATCATATTCAGCGACAATTAGGCAGTATGAGGCGTTTATTTCTTGCCAATCAGTTATTCGTGATTACATAGCTAACCTTCCACTATTACGAGAACTAAAATTCGCATGTTTGAAACATCGCCATTGGAACATGATTTTTTCCCATTTTAGAGGAGCAGAGCTTTCTCTAAATTCTTTGACATTGTATGATCTCATCACGTTACATATAGTAGGAGATGAAAAATTTATAAGGTGGATAGTGTTACAGGCGAAAAATGAGAACTCAATCGAGGATGGCTTGAAAAGTGTGGAATTAAGGTGGAATTCTTCACGTTTCGAGACTTTCGAATTTGATTCACAGAATAGAAAAATATTACTTGTCAGAAACTGGGGTGTGCTTCTTGACCAATGTACTAATGACATGAATGAATTGGGAGCAATGAGAGCATCGCCCTATTTGAGCGTCTATGAACAAAATCTATCTTCCCTTGAGAGCCAGCTAAATGATCTTTTTAATTTATTTGAGCTCAGTGCGGATATGCAACGGCAATGGATGTACTTGGATGGAGTATTCGGTTCTCAAAACGGTGAGATTAAAAACATTCTACCTACCGAATTCTCTCGCTTCAACAATCTGACATATGCATACTTGGGTACTTTGAAAAAAATGTGCAATGTCAAATCAATTATGGAGGCTCTTACGGTCTCTAATATCTTTGACGTAATGAATAAAGTATCCTCAAATTTTTCTGAGCTAAAAACTGCGTTGAATAGTTATCTTGAAAGACAAAGAGAATTATATCCCAGATTTTATTTTGTTGGGAACGATGATCTTCTAGAAATAATAGGAAATTCTAGTGATCCAAAAATATTGAATAAGCATATGAATAAATTGTTTACTGGTATTACGTTTCTCGAGTTCGCTGATGAGGGGTGTTCGATTATTGGAGTTAAAAGTGCAACGGAAGAAAGAATCGTAATCGATCATCCCGTAGACTTAACCAGTTTGCCACGATTACACCAATGGTTGCAAGAACTTGAAAACCAAGTTAAAAGTACACTTGCAAATTTAACTTTGAAAGCTTTAGGGGTTTATTCTAGTTTTTCGACGAAAGTAGATAATCAATCAGCGTTCTCAAAATGGATTACTCTATTTCCTGAACAAGTTTGCTTTTTAGTATGCAATATTACGTTCACGAGATCTATGGAATCAATGTTACGGGCTGCACAATTTGCAGCATTCTTAGAACATTATGAAAAGATGATTGTGATGCTTTCGCAGTTTCTCTCTGATGAATTATCATTACTTATGCGGCGCAAGGTGGAGAACCTCCTAGTAGAATTTATTCACCAAAGAGATATCATTATTTCATTGATGAAAGCGACTTCGGTCGAGGAAAGGACATCCATCTGGGATATTCAGCAATTGTACTATCTTGACGAATCAGAGGAGGACGTAATGGAAAGCGTGACAGTTAAACAGGCCGGATATTGCTGCAAGTATGGATTTGAATACCAGGGCACCATAGATAAACTCGTCTACACACCGTTGGTGAATAAATGCTTCTTGTCTATGACTCAAGCATTGGACTTGAAATATGGTGGTTCTCCTTTTGGACCGGCCGGAACGGGAAAGACAGAGACTATAAAAGCACTTGGGTATAATTTGGGTAAAATGGTCTTGACATTTTGTTGTGACGAATCATTTGACTTTGGATCCATTTCACGTATTTTGTTAGGAATCTGCAAAATTGGTTGCTTTGCATGTTTTGATGAGTTCAATAGATTAGATGAACAAAACCTAAGTGCAGTTTCTTCTCAAATAGAGGGTATAGAATACAGCCTTCGTGATGGTTCAAATTCAGCTCAGATCTCGAATAAATTGGTAAAAATCAATCCTTCGATGGGAATTTTTGTGACAATGAATCCTGGCTATATTGGGCGGTCTGAACTTCCAGAGAATCTCAAGAAGCTTTTTAGAAGTTTTTCAATGAAAAAACCTGACTTATACATCATTGTCGAGGTGTTGATGAAGACTCAAGGTTTTCGCCTAGGTAAAGAGCTCTCTGTCGCGATAGTTGACCTTTTCAGGTCATTTGAGAAGTGTCTTTCGGACCAATCTCACTACGATTTTGGATTGCGTGCCGTCAAAAGCGTGGTTCGAAGATGTGGAAATATGCGTCGACATAAAAATGTCGATAACAGTATAGCGGATGAAGAAAAGTCCTATGTATTTCGCAGCATAGATGAAACAATCGCTCCAAAATTAGTCAAGCAAGACGAGCCTCTTTACAAAGAGCTTTTATCAAAGAAGTTCTCTCAGGTTCATTTTAGTGATAATGATGAACAGAATATCTTCACTGAACTTGAAAAGTTAGCGAAGCTGCGAGGACTTCAGTTTACAAATTCATGGTTTAAGAAATGTCTTCAGTTGTATCACATCCAGCGGGCTTATCACGGGATAATGCTAGTTGGCTCTGCCGCTTCTGGTAAGTCAACGGTATTGCAAACCGTCGCTGATCTTGTTGCTTCAGTGGAGCTGAAAGAGTCACTTTTAATGCACATTGACTGTAAAGTACTCTCGAAGGACCAGATATTTGGTAATTTAGATCCATTCACCAAAGAGTGGAAGGACGGAGTTTTTTCAAGGATCTTGAGAAACATAAACAACAATATCAGACATGAAGCAGGCAAGCGAATTTGGATTATATTCGACGGCGATATTGATCCTGAATGGGCAGAAAATCTCAACAGTGTGCTTGATGATAATAAGATGCTCACTTTACCAAATGGTGAAAGAATATTTCTTCCATCTAACGTAAAATTGATCTTCGAGGTTTCTAATTTGAAATATACCAGCCCCGCAACAGTTTCGCGTTGTGGAATGGTATGGTTTGATAAGTCCTTGTTAACTGCCAAAGGATTCTTAGAAAGGGTTTATTTTGACATTTCAAAATTTGTTTCCCACTTATCTGGTATACATGAAGACTTGAGCATGACCGCAAAAGAAATCCTCGAGACAATATGGATTGCTTTTGCAGAAATGGATGTAGAAAAGCTAATCGAGGACAGCGAAGGAAGAGAACATATCATGAAGTTTAGTACCAGTCGAGCATTGGAAGGCTTCAAGATATTTCTACAATCGAATCTTAGGCAATATTTTCATTATTGCATCAATAATAGAGACTTAATTTTAGATTCAGTCAAAGCATATGCGTTAAAAAGCGTCTACATTTCTTTAGTGTGGGCCTTTGTCGGTGACTGTAAAGTTGTCGATCGTCAAAATTTTGTGAAAAGCATGCTTCGTTATTCTTGTTTTGAAACTGTTATTGACCAAAATTATGACGGTTCAGATATTACTAATTGCTATATAGCATTACCGAGCTGCAAATGGAGTAGCTGGTCATCTAGAGTCCCCACAGTTGAACTTGAGCCCTTCCAGGTCACGAATCCAGGTCTCGTTATTCCCACTATTGACACTACGAGAAATGAAAATTTGATCCATTCGATTGTGAACGAACATCATCCCTTGCTACTTTGTGGCCCACCAGGTTCTGGAAAGACTATGACATTACTTGAGACTTTGAAAAAATCGCCACACTTAGAAGTGCTTTCATTAAATTTTTCGAAGGAAACATCACCCCAAAGTTTGCTTAAATCATTATCGCACCATTGCGTTCACGAGAAAGGAAGTAATGGGGTGTACTTGACCCCTAAGGCTAGAGAAAAATGGCTTGTGGTTTTCTGTGACGAAATAAATTTACCTTCATTAGATAAGTATGGAAATCAGAAGGTGATATCGTTGCTAAGGCAGATGATCGAGTATAATGGATTTTGGGACCCTGTGAGTAGATTTTGGGTAAGCTTGACTAACATACAATTCGTGGGAGCCTGTAATCCACCTGATGATCCCGGTAGAGTCAGGTTAAACGATCGGTTCTTGCATCATTTTGTCGTGTTAAACTTCGACTACCCACAGAAAGAATCATTGCTACAAATATATAGAACCTTGAATGCAGCTGTGATGCGATGTATCCCTAGGTTCAAAGATTACGCATTAACCATTACTGAAGCTATGATTGAGGTATACACTCAGAGCAAGGACTTTTTGAGTAGTATTCCTCATCCTCATTATGTTTATTCACCAAGAGAGCTCACTAGATGGTCTAAGGGGATGCTACAGGTGTTGTTGGCATCAGAATTGTCCTCTTTTGAAGACATAATACGTTTGTGGTATTATGAGGGACAAAGACTTTTTTATGATAGACTTGTTTCTGATGATGAAAAAGAATGGACGAAAGCTCTCTTCAAAACTGTCATTTCACAAAAATTTCCTGAAGTGGAGGTTGCTAATGTAACCGAAGAGAATTATTATATTACGAATCTTATGTCTCTGACTTACGAAGTAGTGGAAAGAAACGAACTCAAATCTTTTATCTCTGAAAAGTTGAAAATATTTGGAGAAGAGGAAATGGAGGAAGAACTTGTATTATATGATGATTTTTTGGACTTCTCTTTGAGAGTGGATCGTGCTCTAAAGCAGCCAATGGGTCATATTATTCTTGTGGGATCTTGCACTAGTGGTAAAAATACTCTTGTTAGGCTTGTGTCATGGATGAATGGAATGAGAATGGAGCATTTGGCGCTCACTGAGTCTTTTAGTATAAAAGAATTCGATGAGGGATTGAGACAGATTCTATTAAGATGCATTAATGATGAGCAGATATGCTTTTTAATTGATGATGTTGCTGTCCTTGGAGCATCATTCATCGAACGAATGAACAATCTCCTTGCGAACGCCGAGATTCCAGGATTGTTTGAAGGAGACGATTACATGAACTTAATAAAATGTTGTACCGACAGAGCTGCTTATCTGGGCTCACAACTCAAATCTGATGATGAAGCCATGGAGTGGTTTCGTCAACAAATATGTGAAAAGTTGCATGTTGTATTTTGTGTCAATGAGCTAGAAAATAAGAATGGTTTGCTGATTTTATCATCGCCCGCTTTATTCAACAGATGTGTGATTAGCTGGATGGGCGATTGGTCTGATTCAACTATAGAAACCATGTGTCATTCATTTCTTGATGTTATTCCTATTGACATTACTAATTATAATCTACCAATGCTATACAAATCTCAAACAGGTAAAGATTTACTTTCGATGAGAGATGTGGTGATTGATATCCTCCTACGAGTTCACCGAGACATAGCATATAAAAATTTTCAGAATACGCCAGGTAGGCTCATTAGTGTAGTTAAAGAGTTTATGAGACTATTCAATGAAAAACTAGAGGGTCTTGAGAAAAATCATAGACGTGTAACGTATAGTCTTGATAAAATGAAGGAAACAGTTATTAGGGTAAATGATTTAAAGAAAACTTTATCCATCAAACAAGAAGTGTTGCAAAGAAAAGATAAAGAAGCAAAAATTATGCTCGACAAAATGCTCTTCGAACAAAACGAAGCTGAGAGGAAGCGGGAATTCTCCGTTTCGACTCAGAAAGAGTTGGCAAAACAGGATGCAGAGATATTTAAAAGGAGAAATGAAGTACAAAAAGATTTAGAGTTTGCAGAGCCGGCCGTTTTAGAGGCTCAGAGGGGTGTTCAGAACATAAAGAAGCAGCACCTTACAGAAATTAGAAGCATGTCTAATCCTCCAGCAGCTGTTAAAATGACAATGGAATCAGTTTGTGCTTTGATTGGATTTCCTGTGTCTAATTGGAAAGATGTCCAGCATATTATTCGTAGGGACGATTTCATTCCTAGTATCGTTCTGTTTGATGCAGAAGTTCAATTAACTGATGAAGTGAAGCATTTTATGACTAAGAACTATCTTTCAAGAGATGGATATAATTTTGAGTCTGTGAATAGAGCCAGTAAGGCATGCGGGCCCTTGCTTCAGTGGGTAAATGCTCAGATTAACTTCTCCGATGTACTCGAAAGTGTAGGGCCACTAAGAGAAGAGTTGAGTAGATTGGAAAAGGAGTCAAAAAAAATGCAAGCTCTGCTTATTGCGATTGATCAAATGATTGAAGAGCTTGAGGAGAGTATTGAAAAATACAAGGATGATTATACTAATCTTATTCGGGACGCAGAAAATATAAAAATGGAGATGAGAACTGTCGAGGGCAAAGTTGACAGAAGTTTGGCATTGATTGAGAGCCTATCATCTGAAAGGAAGAGGTGGGAGACTAGCATAGGCAGATTTAATATTCAGAGAGAATCACTTGTTGGTAACTGTATTTTGTCATCATTGTTCTTGGTGTATGGTGGTTCAATGGATCCAAAAGAGAGACATGACTTTTTGCAAAAATGCAAAGTATTGCTAGAAGACGCCTCAATAAACTTTGATGACGAGCTATCGATTCCGTCGTATTTATTGGGGAATGAGGAAATATTGGAGCTACAAATATCAGGTTTTCTTAGTGATGAGTTGTTTTTAGAGAACTTAGCAATATTAAATGCATCTCGCTTTCCGCTTGTGGTTGATCCTTCAGGAAAGGCATTGGAATCTTTACTAAAGCTCTCGACTTTCAAATCTGTGCGAATGTCAAGTTTCTTAGAGAAGGACTTCGTTAAGAAGGTTCTCAATATGGTTCGTTTTGGTGGCCTGATGTTGATTAAAGATTCAGAATTTTATAATCCAGTGTTGAATTCTTTAATCAGAAATGAATTTAATATAAAAGGTGGGCGTACCTTGATCAGAATCGGGAAAGATGAGGTGGATGTGTCACCTCATTTTAGATTAGTCTTATACTCAAAGGCGCAAAAAATTAGAATACCAGAGACAGTATCTGCCCGCGTTACGGTTATAAGCTTTACCGTTACTAAGGGAACTCTCCAGAATGTCATACTTGATTCAACCTTGCGACAGACTAATCCAGATATGGCCGAAAGAAGAGATCAAATCTTGAAGCTTCAAAGTGAATATCAAGCTCGATTAATGAATTTGGAGGATCAACTACTTTCTTCTCTCAATGACACCGAGGGCAACATTTTGGACAACAATGATATCTTAGTCACATTAGAGACGATCAAGAATGAGTCCATTGTAATCGATGAGAAAATGCTGAAGTCAAGGGGCGTCATGAAGGAAGTTAATGAAAGTCGTAAATTATATGAAAAGATTGCCATTCACTCTAGTGCAATTTTCGAGGTCCTAGAAAAATTGCCTACCCTAAACCCATTGTACTTTTTTCCAATTGAGGCATTTTTGACAGTTTTTTACGAAGTTTTGAATAACTGTGATACTTCTGATGTCGGCAAGATGATAGTAGATTTATATAAGGAAACTTATGCAAGGATTTCCGTTTCAATAACTCATAATGATGGCTTGATTGTTGGCATAATATTAGCTGCGCAGTATTACGCCATTACAATTGGGCCTTTATTCCGAGAGGTTATTTTATATCTCCTAGACGCTCTAAAAGAACAAGGCAAACGAGATTTGGGCCAGTTTTTAGATAGATTCGACTATTCGCTTGACGCTTCTGGTGCTTTTAACTTCACCAATCTTTTGAAAGAGAATGACTATGATGAACTTATGAGAGTATGTGAAGGGCTTATCACGTTTACATTCTTTAATGAGCATTCTTATTCAATCGAACAAGCTTTGATACGTTTCGTTTCCGCATTTTTTGGTAAATCTTCGGGTACGAAAGATAAGTACTCGCTTGAGAGTTTCTCAACCAATAAAACTCAGGCCGCAGACACTATAATATTGGCGACTAATGATAATTATGATGCATCGTTTAGAGTGGAAGAGCTAGCTTGCGGACTAGCTATAGAACTCTTAACTACTTCAATGGGATCCAGAGAAGGCACTGATGAGGCCGAAAGAAATTTTAATATAAGCGGTAAGAAAAAAACTTGGGTACTTATTCAAAATATACAGATGTCTCCGATATGGTTAAAGGGCCTTTCATTACTATTGGAAGATTTAAGACTTTATGAAGGATCGAAGATTTTCTTAGGCTGTAACTTGAATTCTTCTATACCTCTGCCTCTTTTAAGCAAAACACAACTATTAGTGATCGAAGAACAATTAAGTTTTAAAGAACAGCTAAAGGAGCTTTTGGGCTCTCTAGATCAGAATACATGGGAAAATTGCTCAGGCGTCTTCAGGCATGCACTTTTTCTTCTAAGTTGGCTACATGGGATTCTACTAGAAAGGATGAATTTTGCGCCTGCTTCCTTTCTGAAGAAGTATGATATTAATAATTCTGATTTCAAATGCAGCGTTGCCCTATTAAATAAGGTAATGACTTCAATTAACGGGAAATTTAAACCGGTGGCTGTAAATGATATACCGTGGAAATTTATCCTGTACATGATTGGAAGCATCGTATATGGAGGTAAAATTGATGATGAAGAGGATCTAGCTTACTTTAAGGGCCTTTCAGATCAATGTTTAAGACCAAGTGCTTTTGAAACTAATTTTAATTTGGTAAACAATCCAACCGCACAGATGCTGAATATGCTGTTATCTATTCCTGAAGACATGACATCCAGCTCCTACTTTCTTTGGATTCAAAATTTACCAGATAATGTACCAGTTCAGTGGTTGGGACTTGAAGAAAAGGATGTAGATATCCTCAAATCACAAAGAGACGGTAACATTATCGAAAAGCTGATACAGATGCTCTCTTAGTGATAGTTAGTTCTTTCTGATAATTAGAATACATTCTCTATATAAACCACGCTGATTCAGTAATTTACAATGCGGTTCGATATTTTATTAATGTTAAATACAATCTCGATAGCTTTAAATCAAAGTTACATACCACTGTATTAAGACATTAGCAGTAGGCTGATTCAAGAATTTATTCATCATCCTCTAAGGTTTGAGCAGCAATACGATCTAAATCTCTTTGACCGTTCTCGGAAATTCTTCTACCTCCTTTTGGCGAAATCTCGACAACTCCGATTTTCTCCAAAGATTGCAAAACTCTTCTGTTAATGGAACCAGAGGCATCAGCATGTTTGTGTGGTCTGAAACCTCTGTTAATAGCACCTCCATATAATTTGTTTAATTTACCAACACCAACTTGTTTTCTCAAGTAGATGTGTCTAGCAACAGAAGCTGCTCTCTTGTAGAACCAAGTTTCAGCTTCTTGTGGTGGTAATTCATTACCTGCTGATGTCTTGACAATGTCAACGTAACCTGGAATTTCTAATTTACCTTGACGCTGCAAGAACTGAGCGTAAGCATTAATGAATTCTTGAGCTGGGACGTCTCTGCAAAGTTGTTAGTAAATCTTCTCATCAAAAAAAAAAAAAAACTAAAAAATCAGTAGACACTAGACAATCTGCGACTGAACATGCTTTAATCTTCTCTAGATTCTTTCACTCGAACAAAATGGAGGCCATCTTCAAGGGCTCCCATACCATTTACATTCATTATTCAGCTCCCATGTGTAACCATTATGCTGATCTTTTTGCATCTACAGTATGTCTTCAATTCCTGTCCTTCGATTTATGTCCCTCTGATTTTCCATATCTTTGTTCTAACTTCGAGGTATAGCATGTCCCCTATATTCTCTAGTGATACACTATTTTAAGATTCTAATTCCACATACCTAACAGAATAACCTGGCATATTGCTTATTGCTTATGTATTATTGAATACCAAAGACGATACCTTGAAATTTTTTTTCATAGACCAGACTGTGAGAATGAGTTTTGCATATTCTCATTTTCCAGCGAATGTGGATTTTGTGTAAGTTTAGCGGGCTGATAAGTACACAAATACTGAATATTACTTAGGCAAAAAATAGCAGTCACAAACTTCCTAGTGTCATCGCGAGGAGATCCCATGGGCAGGGTGTGAAGTATCCATATCATGGCTACGAAGACAGGACGGCAAGGCTCAATAAGGAGAAAATCTAATACAGCAGACGCTATTAAGTAATTAAAACCTCAAACTTATATTATTTTACATTAAACACATACGAAGAGGTTATATAGGCTGAAATTTTATGTAGAAACTTTATAAACCACAGCTTAGACCTTGAATCCTCTGGACTTTCTTCTACCTCTAGCTCTCTCGAACTTTCTACCCTTAGAGAGGATTCTTGGGGCCTTTCCTTTGTGGGGACCGAAACCAAAGTGTCTGACGGCTTCTCTAGCGTTTCTTGGACCTCTGAGGATCAAAGTGTTTTGACCCTTTGGTGCCCTCAAGGCTAATTGGTCCAAGGTGATGGCCTCACCACCGGCCTTCAAGATAGTGGCCTTGGCACCTGCAGTGAATCTCAAAGCTGCAACAGTTGCCTTTGGAAACTCCAACAATCTGTTGTCATCGGTGACAGTTCCAACAACAACAATGGTCTTATCAGAGGTACCCTTTTGCTTTAAAGCACGGGCAATTCTTGAAACAGATACTGGTGGTCTGTTGATCTTAGACAAGAACAATTGTTTCAAAATGACCTTGTTAAAAGGAGCATCAGTACGACCTGTGGGAGTTAGTAAAAGACTCTAATTCTGCTCAGAAGACGCACAATCAACGACAAAGCGCCGTAATGCACTCGCAGAACAACCATGAAGGTGCTTTCGGTTGTTTCCAACTGAATATAGCTTGGTTTCAGAAAAACGTATGCTTTCACCGAGAGCTTTCTGTGCCAGCAGTAAACTCCCTCTAGCATATCCTGCTTCGATAGGTAAGACTAACCCTCGACTGCAGTCATATATGAATCTACCTCCAAGAAGCTATGATGCCTTGAGGCTGGTTCTATGCATTTATGCATCTTCCTAACTGGATTCTTGAATCAATATACATACGAGCTAAGAAAGAATATAACTTCACCAATAATTTCAAGTAAACATTATCAGACTTAGGTGCCCTTCTGTGGCCTGATCTAACGTGTTGCTTGGATGTATGATCTCTACCCATTTTCTTTGTTGATGACCTTTGATAATGTTAAACAAGCTAAAGAAATTTTCGATGAAAAGTGAGAGTGTGTCTGAAAAATGAAAAAAATTTTTGGTGTCGTCTTTGTGCAACTCCATCAAATCACATGACTCCGGGGCTGAAGCCCTTGATATTACTATGCATTCACTATCTCTTGCCATCTCGTACTATCAGAGGACATAGTAGACCCAAGTTGATAAGGCGAATATATCAGGCTTAGCTCCTATGACGCAATTGACACCCATAAGAGGATTCAAGAATACACCCGTATCAAAAAGCATTTGCATTTTGAGCACATTGGGGGCATTATTTGTATCTATATTCGAATACAAACACTATCTCAACCTCACGCTTAGCAGAGATATACTTGAGTATAGGCAATACTGGAGAATACTATTATCTCAGCTTTCCGTGATAAATGAGTCAGATTACATGATTACAATGTTCTTGTGGTTCCATTATAAGAACCTAGAGCGCTATTTTGGAACAAGGAAGTACTTATCAATGGTTACTGTGTTTTACTTCTATAATGCGATATTTTGCTTAGGATTAAGGTTTTTGGGCCGTTTGATAATCAACGCTTTTATATACTTGGGATTGTCAATATTCTACCATTATGAAGGAGAATATGAATTCAGTAAAACCATATTCGACCTGGTTGTTCCAGGTCCGCTTGGCATATTGTCTTCGCTCTATATTTGTTACGGGACGTATATTCCGGTATCCTATGTTTTCAGAATCTTGTTGAGCAATCCAAAGGATCTAAGTAGTTCTGATGAGGCTATTAATGAAGCTACCAATGAAGCTACTAGCGATGTCTCCGATGAGAATACAGAAGAAATCGCTCCTACGAGCACCAAGAAAAGGTCCAGTCTAATTCTTACCAATCACTTTCAGATCAATATCATATACACAATTCTTCTTCTCAATAATGGATTTGAATCCATAATACCTTGTATCGTGGGACTCATGGTAGGTAAGCTCTATTGCCAAGATCTCTTGCCAGGTGCAAGGAGTTGGATGGTGCCGGTTGCTATCCACGCAATGATTACCAGACCTAAAGATTTCAGCGAAGAATTATTACATAGAATCCAAAGAAGAATTCATGGTGACTACACACAGTTAAACAATGGTATTGGGGCCGTCAGTTCAGCTGATGAGGATGCTGAGGAAGTCTTGGATGAAAATACAGATGGCGAGCCAGCAGGAATAAGAGCTGAAACGCCAGTGAGACCTTTAGGAAGCCAATTTTTGGACACATTCAGAACATAGAATTATGAATAGTATTAAAGTAGAGTTCATGGACTACATAAAAAAATAAAGCATCTTATTAAAGCACTTATTTCGCCGTTGTTGCCTTTTTTCTTTGCATCACATCCCAGTTGTACAACCTTGCAGTATTGACCTCCATTGTAGTGATATTTTCCTTTAAAAATTCTAGATCCTCCTTTACAATTTCCAATTGCTTTTGATTATGCTCAAGTCTTTCCCTAAGTAATGCAACAGCTTCTTCTAATTCATATTCCAACATAACGTTTGCTCCTAGCCACAAAAACACAGAATTCAAATTTTCTGTATCTATAGACGCTCTTGTGTATAGGGTATCATTTAGTTCATAGTTTGTCTCTATGGTTTTGTCATCGTCCTCTTGTTTTTCTTGCACTAGTTGAATAACACTTAAATTTTTCTCTATGTCTGGTATTTTACTATTCAAATCCGCTAGTTGCTGCTTTTTTGACAACTCCATGAACTTATATTGCTGCAAACGGTCTTGAAGCGCTTGCATTGCAGCAGGAAAGTCCTTCTCTGGGTCTTTTATGTAGTCATCAACTCGTTCAATGAAAGGTGCATGAGGTATGCCACGGGCATTCTTCTTAGTATTTCTATTAGAAAGTCAGTAAAATGTACTAAATCATCTTAAGGAAGCAAAACGACTTACTTGAAAATAGATTCCATTACTTTCTCTTGCTTTAAAGCCAGAATATCTTCCTTGAGACTACCGTTAAGTGTATCAACAAATGTCGCGTGGTCGCAATGTCGTCGACGACTCGAGATCAATCAGACACAGTACTTATCAGATATAAAATCGGTTCCTATGTGAGTATATTACTAAACAAAACAATATGTACTACGTATAGAATCGTTTCAGGTAGATATTTAATTTTCCTCGTTCTGTTTCTTCCTCAAATCGAAGACATTGAGTACTGATTCAGCGGCTTTGACACCGGAAAGCGCCATTGCACCAAAAGTTGGACCCATCCTGTTTGAACCGTCCACTTCTGCTAATTCCATTCCAGTGATAACAAGGCCCGGTGCGACTTCTCTGGTTCCTTTGACGATAGCGTCTTCAGCTGAGTTCATATCCAATCCTCTCATGTGACCCAACTTTATGATTCCAAGTTTTTCAAGACGCTTTGCACTGCCAGCTCCAAAAGGACCGTCGTGGCCAGACGCAGATAAGATAACGTTTGCGTTGATCGTATTTGGATCCATGCAAGATTGGGTGTCATGGTTAAGAGACACAAGAGTCCAGTTTGTCACAACACCAGTGATCCTCAACTCTCCAGTTTCAGGGTCACGACGGGTGATAAGGTCCTCAACAGCAGTTGCATTGAACAACTTAACGTTTGGAAATTGTAAAACCTTCGAAAGCAAAGTTGACATGAAAAGGGCTGCATGCTTCACAACAACAAAGTGACCCTCGTCCTCATATTGAATCCCGAGTTCTTCTAAAAACAAGTGTGCAGGCTTACGGAGAACCATGGCTGAAAATAATTGGCCTCCCAACCAGCATCCTCCTCCAGGGCTAACACTAGCTTCAATGATTGCGATTTTCAATTCGGGTCTATTCTTAGCGAGGACGTACGCTGCTGATAACCCAGCGGAACCTGCGCCAATAATCACAATATCTGATTCAGCATACTTGTCTAAGTCCGCAAAGTAACGTTTTGTCATAGCACGAGATACTTGTGATTCTCTGATAGGTTCGAATTTGAAGGCATCCCAGTCTGCAAGCTTCACATCATCATTACTTGCTGAACTGCTCAATTTCACCACATTTGGATGTGAAGAAGGAAACTCGTTCAAAGCCTTCGTATGTGTAGTAGTGATAGTTGGTGGTGCCATTCTTAAAATTATATACTATTGTAGAAATTTGAATTGTTTCTACTTAAACATTCTCTGGTCTTTTATACTGACTGGAAACTTCTTGCCACCACATAATAATTAAAACTTTCAAGCGCATATTCTGATTAGGCTTATGATTTGTATAGCATGTATACTTGCTATGGAAAAGTTACACATAGAGAATAGGTAGTTTAAATGCATGTTCTTTTGCAATTTGATATCGCTACAATTTTACGCGATTTTTTAAAATTAATGCAATTATGAGTTCAGGCTTTCTTAGAGCCTATGTTCGTGAGAGTGACGTTTCTATATAAAACTTATACGCCGTGTCCAGTTGCTTTGTGCATCATTTGTAAAGAAGGCTCAACTTTATAAACTCTTAGCTTGCCATTTTAGGCCATTGCACAAATTGTACAGACCAGACATCGCCAGAACAATGCAAAAACACTGTCATTAAAAAGATTGCCAGATTTGACTTACCGAGAGATACGTACAAGTGTATCTGTATTTTTGAGCATAGAAAAGTGGCAATCTTGGTATTTGTCAAAATGTAGTTCTATGATGAATGCTGACAATAAGCCCAATTATTCTCATTAAGGTCCTTCTGGCTGTTCCGCGAAATCAACGAAAGATGAAAATGAAAATAGAGCCTTTTGATAGGTTAGCAGAATATGTTTGATTCCAAAGAAAGTGCTAAGCAATCTACTTCGAGTTCGCACTAAAGCCTGTAAAATATCGCTCCCTGAAGTTTTTAATACTGAGAGATTTGAGTCCATTCGTTGTCTCACCGACATACGAGTCGTCTCTCTTAACATAGACTAAAAGCCTTCTGGACCATTTGTTAAATTCTTGCTCTAAATTGTATAACAACTCTAGATTCTGGTGTTGAGGAATGGCATTTACCTCAAAATCATCGTTCGCCGTCGGCATCCAAAAAGCCAATCTGCCATCAACTGGCAATCTTGCGGCTGAGTAATTTAATAGGTCTTCTAATAAATTTGCCAACTCATAGGGCCTTTTAGAGGGGATGAAGTCTCTCCTTAGGTGTGCTTTCTCTCCATCAATGACTACATTCTCACGTCCTGCAGCCTTTTCAGGATTCTTAGCGCCACAAACCTTAAGGCCTTCACGAACTCCATAAGGAGGATCACAAACGATAGTATTAATCAAAAAAGAATCCCTCAATGCGTTATGCGTAAAGTCCATTGTAAGAATGTCCAAAAGTAGATGAGAAAACCCGTACTGCTTAAAATTACTCTTAATATTACATTTCTCATTCTTCCCTTTCACCACACGAGCGTCTATGTCCGACCCAATAGAAACAGCTCCAAAATTAGAAGCAGCCACAAGAAATGAACCAGTACCCACGAACGGATCATATACTATTTTTCCAGGCCCAACCTGGGCTATATTACATGTGATTAGAGATAGTTCGGCATCGAAGGAAGTTGTGCCAATATAACGTCTTCGTCTCAAATCATATTTGTCTAGTATGTTTTCAGTTCTTGCACTTAGCCCAATTTGTCTTCCGAACCACATTCTAATGGGCTCAACCGCCCTCTGAGTACCTTCGGCTACATACTCTTCCAAAACAGTAAAAATTTCATCAGAGTTTTTCATTCTGATGGGTCCCTTGAAGCCAAGGTACGCAAAAGACTCAATAATTTTTGTCTTCTCTTGTCTTTCTCGTTTTCCCATGTACCCAATGAAGTCGAACTTGAATGATTTAGTTTCGTGGTCCGCAAACCTTTTCTCAGATCTCTCTTTGACATCACTATGCAACTCAGACAAGTTAGTTCCTTCTCCCCAGAGCTCGTATATTCCTCTTCCTAGAATCGATCTTTCAATTATAGCTTTCGCCTGATAGTCGTTTTCAAGCTCAACTTTTAAAAAAGGACTGGATTCATCATGAGAGGACAAATCGATAGTTATTCCGTGATATGCTGCCAAAGATTCTATTTCTGCCTTTCTGAAGTTCGGATAAGTTTGAGCAAAGTATATAAGATAAGTCTTCATGGTCTACCTACTCTGGAGCTCTCAATATTGCACTGAAGAAATTTCAGCGCGGCTCGAACCGAGAGATGAGCATTCAGAAAGAGTACATCACAAGTATAACGAGTTCACCTAGCACTCTTGAAAAGAACAATTCTCTTTCCCTGTAGTTTTTATATATACAATGACGCTATGCGAGAATCCTTCTACGAATTTTGGGTATTCTTCTAGATCATCTGCTCAAATTAACCCAATCTATAGATCGCTCTTTAGGTCTCTTAAAGTATTGATTCAACAAGAATATACTCAAATAATTAACTATTGTGGGAAACGCTCTTCATGAAGTGGAAGAGCTTTTGAAAAGTCATAGATTCGCAACAGCGTCGAAAATAGAGGAAATAGACCATTATCTACTGCTTGTGATGTTATTCTCATGTCAGCCCTGCTTGTTGTCAGGCTTGCATTGCTGACACGGTGAGTTGCGCACGACCATGAAAAATATATAAAGAGGACGGTGGGCGCCATCGAAAAGCAGGAGTAGTGAAGGAAGTGAAAGTATAAAACAAGGGATTTTTTTTACTAAAAGGTGGTTAAAATATTGTGGGAAACTGAAAAAACGAAGATTGAATTGTTGAATTGTATCTAAGCACTACATAGCGTATCATTGTTTAGTTTTATACATTTTCATATTCAATAAACTACTTCCCAAGAGAGAACTTCCTCGTATAGAATAGTGCAGTGAATATGGCTTCCTTAGACGATGATGAAGCTCTTTTCGAAGATATCTAGTGTGTATTTTATTGCTACATAATGGAGGTCGGCGTATGCATCGTTGGTTTTCACTTAGACTTTCAACGATGGCTCAATGCAGCGTTGATGAACATCAGCGCTGCCCTTGAGAAACGTCTCGATCATAAATTAGGAGCTTATTCTAACATTTTATAGCGGCGACGATGAAAAGTCCAACGAAATAAGCAAGTCTGCGAAGCCTGACGAGAAGCAACTGTCGGACGAGACAGCTGCGCAGAAGGATTCTGGTGATAAAAGTTCAAACGGCACTCCATCTGATGTTGGGACAGCAGCATCAACGAGCCAACCTACGGTACCAACAGCCAACACGACAGATACAACTTCTCAGTCAAACGAGGCTGCCTCATATACTCCGGGGACAAGCAGTGGTCAGATGCCTGTTCCACCACCACCTCAGCAGTATTCGCAGGTACCAGCTCCAAATATGATTCCTCAGATGCAACAGTCTAATATGCCTAATATGATGCAACCTCCATTACCGCCAGATCAGAATATGCCAGCCTTCCAGCAGATGCCACCAGCACCACCAGTTCCGGTTGCGGCACAGCAGCCCCAAGCCATGCCTCCATCCCAAATGGGAAGAGATCACGGTAAGATGTTCATAGGAGGGTTGAATTGGGATACAACCGAACAAGGTTTAGTGGAATACTTCTCGAAGTTTGGTGAAGTCGTTGATCATACGATCATGAGGGACAATGCTACGGGCAAGTCTCGTGGATTTGGTTTTTTAACATTTAAGGATCCGAAATCGGTCGATGAAGTTATCAAGCAGGATCATGTTTTGGACGGAAAGCTTATTGATCCTAAGAGGGCAATTGCGAGAGAAGAACAAGATAAAGTTGGTAAAATTTTCGTTGGAGGAATAGACCCAATGGTAAATGAAAAAGAATTCAACGATTTCTTCTCACAATTTGGCAGCATTATAGATGCTCAGTTGATGATCGATAAAGATACAGGTAGATCAAGAGGATTTGGTTTTATTACTTATGATTCTCCTGAAGCAGTTGACAGAGTTACTGTCAATAAATACTTGACATTAAAGGGTAAGTCTATGGAGGTTAAAAGAGCTGAACCTAGAGGTCAACATCAACAAAATCAAATGCAGCAACAGCAACAGCAACAGCAATACAATTATGGTATGTACAATCCTTACGGTCAGATGCAGTATCCTGGTATGAACTACAATCAAGGAATGAATGGAATGTCGCCCGAGATGATGCAAGAATATTGGCAGCGAATGCAACAGTGGTACATGTACCAGCAGCAGCAGCAGCAACAACAACAAGTTTCGAATCCGTCTGTCGACAGTAATCAACAAAGTCAGCAAGAGCAGCCTGAGAATCAGCCCTTAAACCCTCAACAACAGTCTCCCGAATCCCATGAAACTAGTGATCACAACCAAGATAACCTGGGGGATAATAATGCCCATGGGGGCCCACCAAGGAGAATGAATCTACCAAAAGGTCCCAGAAGAGCACCTCCCTCCGGTCCTGGCGGCTCTAGAGGGAGAGGTGGTTATCAGAATAGGAACAGAGGTTACCATCCATATAGCAGGAATAATCGTAGGTAGATTCTACTTGTGTAAGATTAATACGTTTTAGGAGAACTAATGAACTGAAACACATCACATGGGCAGAATTCATGTAAAAGTTTTCAAGAAAATAAAAGAAACTGGTCTTAAAGAAAAAACTCTCAAAAATATTACACTATCGTATCTTATATTCACTTTTATAAGAGGTGAATAAGGATCAATCTATGTTCTATATAAATATATGTTTAAAGACAAATTAACCCAAAAACTTCATTTTTTTGATTTCTTACTTGGTCGAGCATTTTTGGCCCTTCGTTTTTCCTTCAATAACCTTGCCTTTCTGATTTCTTCGGTTGATTTTAATTCTGGGTTTTGTCCAGGTTTATGATAACCCTTAATTGTATGACCAGCTTCAACAGCTTTCTCAACCTTTTTCTTTTGCTTCTCGTAATCATTTCTGTATTTATCAGGTAGTTTTGGAAGCTTTACCTTCTTATGCTTGAATCTCGCTGAAGACTGCGCATCTTGCTCTCGAGATCCCAGATCTGTAGGGATACCTATAAACTTCCGTTTCTTTCTCCATTCCTCGTATCGTCCAGACTTCAAAGAAGCTGGAATTCTTTGACCATTTTCTCCAATAATATACTTTACATTATCCGATGATTTAGAATTGATATATTTTCCTTTCTTTTTGTCCCATTTGATGATCTGTTTATTAACCTGCAATTTATCGTCATTCTCGAGATCAAATGAAGCAGTAGCAGCATCATTGGCAAAGGACTTTGAAATTGAAAGTTGTTTATCCTGTATATCGGAAGCTGGAGCATAATGTGAAAGAAAAAACTGGGGATCCTTATAAGTTTGTTTCTTTCCCAGGATTTTTCCCTTTGATTGCTCAGCATCATCGAATGTTTCTCGCAACTCATTCTCATCGGCTTCTATAGGTGCTACTGAATAGCCCACTTCGTCATCATTATGCAATAATTCTTCAGCCATGCCATGGTGAAGCCCAGCTAACCTTTCTTTCTCAAGAAGCTCTCTTCTCTCTTTGGCGCGCCGTTGAATAGGAGCAATCTGTTTTCTTCTTTTGTTCATGAATTCAACTAAGCTATCATCATCCTTATCTTTTCCTTTTTTCAAGAATTCAAAGACAGTTTCCTTCGAGGATCGATTTGCTAATTTGGCGAGAAAATTTTCCTTCTCTTTCTCTAAATTTGGCCCAAATAACAAATGCTGATCATCCCAATGCTCAATCTCTAAAATCTCTTTAGATCTTTTGACAGATTCCTGGGATGCAGACTGTCTTGTACGATGGTACAATTTCTCACCTCTGGTGGCCACATCTTTCAAAATCCTCAACTCATAGTGGTTTGTATAAACAGACTCAAATAAGTCTTGATATATTCCTAGTTTCGACCTAGGAATAGATCCAAGAACTAGCCTATTACAATAAGATATCTTTGGTTCAATGTAAGATTGTCCCTGTTTCTCCTTCAATAGATCGCACTTTCTTTCATGCATGGACGTAAGTAGGACCTTTTTACCTAAAAAGAGCTCGAGATCAAGTAAATATGGTAACTCCTTTTCACCCACTATAGTATAGGCCCAGCCCTTATTTCCAGCTCTGGCAGTTCTACCTACACGATGAATAAATATTTTGGAAGACGCTGGTAATGTAAAGTTGATTACGTTTGCTAAAACAGGAATATCAATTCCACGAGCTGCTACATCCGTCACGACTAAAATCGGTGTTATACCGCTTCGAAAGTAGTGTAACTGCTGTTTTCTTGCATGCATGTCAAGCGTACCATAGATATATGAAACCAAGTATCCAGCATCTTTCAAAAGCATAGAAATGTATTCCACATGATGCTTAGTTGGAACAAATACAATGGTTGAGTGAGGTGATGGAAGCATATTCGAAGGCTTAACTTCTCGCTTGAATTTTTTCTTCTTGTTTCTCATTGACTTATCAGTTTTGCTATCATCTTCGTTGTCAGAGGAATCATCAATTTTACTCTGCTTCTGAAAGTTTTTTATTTCTTCTTCTGAAGCCAATGGCATATTTATCACCTCTTGTAAAATGCACAACAAATTCGCTTCCCGTTCATTTTTTTTGGTAGTGAAGTAAGCCATTTGAAGATCATCCGAGATTTTGCTTTCAGCATCTAATCTTACCAAAACGGGATTTGATAGCCCAGCTTTTGCAAAGTCTATAAGAGATCTGGGTAAAGTTGCTGAAAACAATAATGATTGACGAGAACTTGGAAGCGAAGCAATTAACTCGTTCAATTGTTCAGAAAATCCCATTTCAAATAAACGATCAGCCTCATCGAACACTATATATTCCACAGTTTTTAAATCCAACTCCATTTCAACCTTTAGATGAAGAAAACGACCAGGAGTAGCGACAACTATATCCGGGTTGCCCATCATTGAAGAAAACTGATCCTCAAGGGAATCACCTCCAATTAAGACAATAGAGCGCAAATCAGTTCCTTTAGAAAATTCTTTAACTTGCTTGAAGGTTTGTAAAGCTAGCTCCCTTGATGGAGATAATATTACTGCTCTTGCACCTGCTCTAGGACTATGTGATTTAAGCTTATCTATTAATGGCAAAGTGAACGCAGCTGTCTTACCAGATCCAGTTCTTGCCATCCCAACTACATCCCTACTTTCCATAATTAAAGGAATTGTCTTTCTTTGAATTGGAGTGGGCTGTTTGTAACCTTTCCTGGCAATGTTTTTCAACAAGAACTTCGAAAATCCGAAGGACATAAAAGTTCCCGCCTTTGCTTTTTTGCCAGGTGTATTATTATTAATAAAAAATGATGATTCAATCAGATCCTTATCCTCTTCATCATCTGTGAGCTCAAGAGATGGGAATGTATTTGAATTATCTGTTACCTTAGTTTTGTTATTTTTCAATTTACTATCGGCCTCATCTTCACTGAATTCAACCTCATCCTGAACTTCAACGTCTTCAGAACCTGAAAACGATTGCTCACTTTCGTCACTTGAGTCATATTCATTAGATACTAATCCCAAAGATCCAGCAATATCTACGTCATCTTCTGTATTCATTTTTGGCACCTGGAGTCTTCAGACGAGTAGATAATTTTTCAAGTCATCTCACAGTATTTTTTTTGCGCGCTCATAACTATAGTTGATAATCTTTATCACTTCTACTTATCGACATAGAGAAATCGAAAAAGTGGCATAGGTGGAACATTGTTGATCTCCACGTAGCTCACTATGCACGAGAGGAATGGTTGAGTATTACCTTTTTATTATTTAAAGAGTAACACAACTTGATAAGGAGATTTTGATCGCCCTTTCAGTGAGTTTCAACCACACTGAGCGACACCCTCAGAATAATGTAGAATTTATTGGATTCTAAGAGATGGTAATGATGAAATATAAGCTGCTTTCGCTAATTGTATAGACCTAAGCTATAATATGCGTGAATTCATCCATATTTTCGAGCTCATCTTGCTGAGAAATTTTCCTCAATACTTCTTTTTTCGAAGTTTCCTGAATGTATCCATCCAACACTAGCTCGTCAAGGATGTGATAAGCTTTCTCAAAGCCGAATATTATGTCGAGCTCGCACACGTTCCCGTAAAGCTTGTCCATTTGCTCAACAAATCGATGGATGACTTCTAATGCAATCAATTCATTATCAGACAGGTCAATACCAGCAACAAAGAATAAAGAAGCATAACGGCGGTAAACTATCTTCATATCCTTATATTCCAAAACATTGCACATCTTGGCCCTTCGGGATAAAATAAGCGTTGTTAATTCTTTAGTGATTCTAGTCTTCTCCTTCTGAGATATAGTTTGGTACCACTTGCATAGTCTTAACTTTCCTTGTCTTGAAAGAAGTAGAAGAAAATTGATGGCCATTATAATGGTAGTAGTTTAACGTTCAATGTTCATGTTGATCTACTTGTTCTATGTCTCTTCATAATACTCACGTGATACAATTCTAGCATTAAATACGTATACCTATAGAAAAAGATGCAACATTTTATTCAAGGGAATGCACGGTGGACTTTAAAAACTCCAAATGATTCGTTATTTCTTGACATAGCTCTTCTGTATCAGTATCTTTATAAATTTTAAGTTTGATTTTTAATTCGCAGAGGAGAAATTTCATATTAGCCCACTGGACAGCCTCAAAGTCATACCCGCAACGCATCTTCATACCTGTTCCGTAGAGACGTAGTCTCTCGCCATTTGAGCCAAAAATTTTCTTTTTGATCTTTAGTTCCCAAGGATTGAGCTTGGGGAAGTTTGAATGCACAAAAAGTAGTTTTGGATTTATATCTTCGCCTTTGAATCTTACCTCATAATCTTCTTGAGGGTCATATTGTCCCATACCAGTGCCTTGAAAATTATTAGAGGAATCTAAGTATCCTAGCGCATCTAGGAATTTACCAACTTGATAATACGGCTTTCGTAAGGCAACCGTCGCTGCCAAAAAAGTTTCTTTGTCTCCTTCTCCGTCTGAACCCTGCGAGAATAGTGGGTAATAGTGCGACGGCCCATATAAGTTGTAATAAAGAGCAAGCAATAATGCTTTCATGTGACTCTTCTTTGAAACCATAAGCTGCCCTGATTCAGAAGTCGGGTCAGGGATTGTGCCTTTACGCAAATGCAATGGAACTTTAGATATGTCTATATTATCCATGTTGGCATCTAATGGAGAATAAGTTCCTTTCGTTTCATCATAAATATCCTGCAATTCATCTTTGCTGACTTTCCTATTCGCAATTTCATAATAGAAGGGTGATGTTGCTCGTCTCCAAAAATCAGGCCAAACTATTAGACCTTTCGATAGAAATGGCTCTGAATTAAATAGACTTTCAGGGGAATGAACTGGTATATTATCACTATCAAGCAAAAGCACATTATCGAAGCTCAGCAAAAGAATTGCCAACACCTTATACTGATATCCTTCGAACTTGAACTTCGAAATAATGGAATTTTCATCTCCATAATTGAGCAATAAAGGTAAAAAGATACAGCGGGCGTTAAGAGCGGGAAACACCCTTATGCATAAGTCTGGCTCATACTCTTCAATATTAGGAATTAAAACTTCAATTGGCAACTCACACCCTATTGCTCTGATAGATTTTATTGATAAAAGGGTAAGCCAGTTAAATTTACCACCACCAACAAAAACAATACCATTCCCAGAATACAACTTGGAGGGCAGTTTATCCGGTAAATGCTCGACGACATATCGATGCGATTCTTGCATCAGTTCTAACAGCTCCTTATCTAGTTGTAAAAATTGAGATAAGTACTCTTCACTAAATACGTTCTCTTCTTCATTTTTGGTATTATAGCGAGCATGATATATTCTTTGATCAGATGCGTATTTATCTAGTTTTTCAATCAGCGGTTTTGCATTGTATAAAACCTCAAATACTTTCTCAAAAAACTCGTTACCTCTTTTCAATAGCTTATGCTCCGGGTCGTACATCTCATATATTGCGTCAATTAGCTGTAGTTTTTTTGCGTCTTCGATATCACTTAACCCGTTCTCTGATGTCTTTGTCATAAAGCTACTGAATTCACTATACCCTGCAACATCAGTTTTAGCAAATGGGACAGTCTTTCGCTTTCGACCAAGGCCAATTTTTTTTAAAAATGCTGTACCTATTCCCCCTGTATCCGGATTTTCTATGAGAGAACTTTCAAAGAATGAACCACCTGTATCCTTACCGCTATCGAAACCAATGCATAAGATTAATATGATCAAGACTAAGGCAATAAAAATAGATACCTTCTTTTTCCTTCGAAGTTGTTTAGTCCTCGGTAAAAAAACAGCCAAAAAAGACATTAGTATACTTGTCCATGAGTAATGTAAAAGTTATTATCTGAAGGCAGAAATGCTACATATTTTGATAGATTATTTTATCGCTGCCGCGGGAAGATTCTAAAATCAACAAAATCCAAATTCATGCAAAGATTTGATTACTTAAGGTTAATAGTTATGAAGAAATAAAACTAGGCTATTTAGCATTTGAATATAGCAAGCTGAGGGCATGAGGAGTACAACTTATATAGGCGGACAGAAAATCCTCTTCAGGGTCACAGCTGCACCGATTCTTGATTCTGATATGAGAGGACTGAGGGCACAGCATATATGGCGGGTGGTAATAGCCGATGTCACCGAACCACATAATCTCATCGCGATTGAGAAGCCACAGAACGGCTAATGTATGAACAGGAGCGTCACCCCATCTTTCGTAATAGAATCCACCGGCCTGGTCCAAATATGAGAATAGGGCCTCGAAATGTTCATTACGGAAAAGTGAAAGATCAGCAATTTCGAAATTTGACCAAAAATGACATAAGTTATAGGAATGCTCTTCATCATCGTTTTCCACGAATTCCATCATATCCCCGAGTTTGGCATTTTTCGAATCATATGTAGAAGTGAAGTTCTTGAAGTGACTCCAAAGAGTAGGTATGGTACTTTCGTATTCGAAGAGAGAAATGGCAAACGCGTACTTCTTTTTTTGCGTCTGCATGAGTTTAAAGGCATCATAGTCAACATTGCAGTACAATCTTACATCTGGTTCAATTCTCCAATAGTACTGATATTGCGATACTAGTGGGTGCTTATAGAAAAACCCCAGGTAGAACCGACACATATGTCGATAAGATTCACTATCAGCATACGGAACGTCTTGACTGGAAAGCAAATTCCGTTGCAGAAGGGCGTAATCGCGATCTATGTGAGGAGGATATGACCAGTGCTCTTTTGGTATCTGCCCAAAACTTAGCTTCCCTCTGCTGATAAAATTTGAAACATAGTAAATGAAGTCAGCTTCAAAAGGCTTATCGTTCAAAAATACCCAATCATAACCATAATTTCTGTTAAATCTATCCTCTATGTTTTGGATGGTTTCTAATAGACTGTATAATTCTTCATTCCTACAAAGGACCAAAAATGTCGCGTTCGCTCTCTGATCCCGATACGGGTGATCCTCTTTGTCCCTATTGATGACAATTGTTTGATACTGGCCACTATTCTCCTGCCTCTCAATCTCGTTCTGAATGAAATCTCTATCTATAAAATGCACCCCGCCAGGATTTTCGTTAGAAAATCTAAAGTGCTTTTGTTCTGTCTCTTCTTCGCTTTCACGATTTGAAACCGGGACAAGACTAGCCGAGCCTTCACCTCGTTTAAAGAAGGACAAAGTAGCCAGGACCCATATCGATAGAAGTAAGAGGTTAACGTATCGAAGTCCCTTGAAGGGCACCATAGTACAATGAGTTGAATATCTTCGATCTCGAAATTTCACTCGAGCGTCAATGAGTATCCGGGTAACACAAATAGCGGGTTTTTGAACAATATCAGTCAAATCAGTTTGACCCATGGAGAAGCAAGTTGTTTACAGACTTGATATACTATTTATTAGCATTTAAGATTAGGTTTGCTTCTAAGGTTTTTTGAAGATTCAAAACAGTTTACTTTAGAATTAAGGCTAGTAATACGTCATAGAAGTATATATAGCGTGAATCTGACCTCTTGGGCAAGATTAGTTCTTAAGCTGAAGCTATAAGGACGGAGCGATTTTTAGCCATTGCTTTATGCATACAACAACTGTAATTGCGAGCAGTAAGTACAAGAGCTAGAAGAAAAACAAATATCATGAAAAGTGAGAATAGACAGCCCACGCGGGAAGAAAGCAACGATTATGCTGAACGTGGGGACCAAAGGATGGTAGGTGTCAATGACGATCAAAAAACTCACGGAGAGGATGTTACAAATGAAGTGAAACAGAAATCGAAGGAAGAGCCGCCACACGTGGTAACAGGACGGAAAGCGGCTAGGTCATTAAGAATTTTCCGAGGTGACAAGCATCATATTGAAAGCATAATTGATCTTCCGTTGTCTGAAAAGGAAGTGAATCATACAAAGTTAAGGGAGCCGGCTAAAGAGCCTGTGGAAATAAAACTTAAAGATGATGCGGTAATACCACAGGTAGGTAGTACTGGCTTCAGCGAGCTGGAGGAAAACAATAAACTCATCGAACTCGAACCTATCTCTTCTGCCACTTACTTTCCCCACACGCCAGCTGGTAGACAACAGTATGAGATATCCAGAGACGATTTGGATATAGAGGAAGTAAAGGCTCAGCATTTGATGGCCGATCTAGAATTTGATCATTCCAATAACGGCGACATCACGAAAATTAAAACACATAAAACAAAGCATCAAAAAGGCGACTTCCTGCTGGACAATGACAATGGCAATGATAATGACAATAATAATGATTCTGTCAACACTCCTGTAAGAGCAAAATCTGTGTCATTCAATACGAATCGTTTGACTCTGTCTTCAGAAATCAAAATGCCGGGAATAGACAATGAAATATCAGATGCTCTTTCACGCTTGAAGCTAACAAGTGGCAAATATGAAAATGCTGAGCAGTATGAAGATGGCTCCAACGACGACCTTTTTCCGCTTGCAGTGGAGCTTCGGCCCTTCAAGAATAAGGTCGGTGGCCACACCGCTATTTTCAGCTTTTCAAAGAAAGCTGTGTGCAAAGCTCTAGTGAATAGAGAAAATCAGTGGTATGAGACGGTAGAACTTTGTCATCCTGAGCTTTTAAAATTCATGCCTAGATATATTGGTGTTTTGAATGTAAGATACTCCAGTTTGTTATCTGAAGATTCACAATCTCAATCAAGATCTAGAAGGAGCAGTACACATCAGGGCCCTTCTAGAGAATGTGAGGACATTCAGGAAGCAGAAGACTCTTCTGATGATGAGTTACCGCCGGAGGTGGTACTAGACGATAATAAGCATATTATACCGGATCTTTTGTGGAGAGAGTATTCTACTTCTGGTTCATCTAATAATGGAACGATGTATGCTCATAATATCGATCATTCGAATACCTTCACTGCATCACCTGGGTCATTTCGGGATGAAGATGTACAAACTTCACCAAAGAATAATAACGTGGGAGCAACATCGGTCAATAAGGACTTGCAAGTCCAAGTTCTCCAAGAGGTCTTTGCAAACCAAAGGAAAAGACGGGACGATAGCATTTTTCCAATAGATGATGTCGAAGACCATGTATCGGATGGTGAGGGTATTCCGGAAGAAGCGTCAAATATCCAAGGAGAGGCCATTGGGAACGAGGAAAGGCAGTCGCTTCATAAAGTAGAATCAAATACATCTTGCGCTGGTTTAAATAAACCTTACTTGCGCAAGCATACACGATTCGAGAGATTTATTCTTTTGGAGGACTTAACAGCAGACATGGAACACCCCTGTGTTCTTGACTTGAAGATGGGAACCAGACAGTATGGAATTGAGGCGACCCCAGAAAAGCAGAGGTCACAAAGAGATAAGTGCCATAGAACCACTTCGAGAGACCTAGGTGTCCGAATCTGTGGTTTACAGGCATGGAATGCCGAAAAGAAAAAGTTCTTCGTACGAGACAAGTATTTTGGAAGAAGAGTCCGCAAGGGAAGAGAATTTTGCAAAGTGCTTGCAAAATTCTTGTATGATGGAAAGCTGGCATACTCGATCGTGGTCAAAATACCTCACCTTATTCTGCTGCTCCAAGAGCTATACCTGATTTTCGTCAAACTTATTGATTATAGAATGTACGGTTCCTCGATTTTGTTAATGTATGATGGCTCAAGGCCGTCAAGTGATGTCAAAGTGAGAATCATCGACTTTGCCCAATCAGTCATTTCCGAGAGTAAGCTTCCACATTCTGCTACAATCCCCCCAGCCAATAAGGGAGAGCCAGATAGAGGTTATCTTCGTGGTGTAAGCTCACTTATAGACTACTTTATGATCATTTTTAAACTATATACACATAGAGACTACGAAACCTATGCGAATGCTCTGGCTCTTATCGATCTGTGCAAGCCGCATTTAATGTCAACGGGATGCCCTGAGCTTGATCACATGACGCCGAAAGCCAACACTGTGTCACGGGACCAGGATTTGTTTGACTGCTCGTATCCAGAGTATGACGATGCGTCTGCAATTTCCGACTGATCACTCCCCTCATGTGCAGGGAGTGATCATTTGCGTTTTTTTTGTTTCGAACGTCACATTAACTCGTTACTGCCGGATTGAGGGTTCGTATTGCAATAAAGGCAACATGTCTCTCGAAATTTCTATGATTACTTCAAGTGCCAGATACCTGTGATATCGATGATATCACAGGTATCAAGATGTCATAGATGCCTGGTAAGGCCCTCTTACCTTCCCGATCCTCACGCTGCAAGAATAGCATTAAACGCTGCAAAAACGTTACCAGCCTGATTCTGAAATTTACGCCGAGTCCTATCTTTACTGCGTTATTGGGGTCAATCGTCGGACCATATCTTCCTGTATCATATATTATTTTATAGCATTCATGGTGCATCGCATTTCAAAAAATCTCCTGAATAAGGCTACATGCTCAGTTTTACCCTGGTTAATTATTACTCTATTAGAGCCATTGCATCATTCATGCCCAACCGCAAATTATGCTACTGTTGGCGCTTGCCCTCCAGTTCCTCACTTGGTCAGTTTTGATTGTCGCACATCTTTTTTTGTTTGAGGCATTTTTCGTATTGGTTGTCCACCTACACCCACTATGTCATTAGATGATTAGCGGCGAGAGCGGGATTCAGTGTTTGAATGTTACCAAATTTGACTAGCAACAAAGGCTTTTGTGTTACAATAGTGAGGGACCAAAAATCGTGTGTAGAGCAGGGCTGCAATTTTTTAGATTTTTTTTGGTCCTAGTGCACTCATGAAGGATTTTCTTCTGAGACTATAAATAACATAGAATGGAAGTTGTAAAAAAATTTTAATACTTTAACAGCATCTTCAGTACAATAGGGCTTTTTTGAGTTTTCAAGCTTAGTATTTTTATAAAGCAAGCGAGTTTTATTTGTTTCTTACTAGGTTGAAGCTAGTTCGATTTGACGCACTTGAGTTGGCGGCAAGTTTCAGGGATAAGTGTAGTGGATCACAAAGTAGAGGGTAAAAGAGAATTTTTTTTCATTTGTTTTCATCGTTGGAATTAGGAAGGAAAAAGAGGAATCGAACATGAACTAATATATTCAAGTTCGATGTTTACTTAATAGAAGAAAAGTTTAAAAGAAAAGTTTAAAGCAAAGTTTAAAGCAAAGTTTGTTTAATATGGTTGAGATGCTGTTCTTTAAACTCGGGAGAAAAAGAAGTGTACCCACTACAGTTGAGACGCCCAATGGCTCTAGAAAGTCATCTTCTAGCTCGACGGTGACTCTTAACAGTCATGGAAGCTGTTCCAACATGAGGGCTGCCTCTTGTGGCACCAAGCAGTTTGCGAAGTTCGACGAGAAGCAGGATTACGTTAAAAGGTGCCGCATGAAGAGGGCCTGTAGCGAGTTCTCTACGAGATGTCCATCTTCCGTCTCGTTTTGCGTGGGCGAGAAGTTATAGGTTAATGGTGTGTCTACGGCTTGGCTTCACGCTTGATTGTATATTATGTAGCATATTGTAACTCTTTAATTACACGGCTTACTAGCATAACATTATACCGTAGCATGTTTCGTTCAAGAAGGGTGTAACAATTAAAGTAGTTGCATGTTTCCTAGGTAGAAATCTACAAGGACGCGTCTCATCTCTGATGATTCACCATCTGGAACCATTTACAAGAAGAAGAAAATTTTTGAGGCTAGATAGGCCTGAAGATAACTAGAAGGATGTACGAGTTTTGTAGAGTCGTGATTTCATATGATAAATTCGCACAACTGAACTTAAACTCAAGTAATTTCCCAGGTTAGAGAGTACGTCCACACTAGGGATATTCTATCCGGCATGACCGCTCAATGCAAGTGTCCTGGTTTTTGGAATAAGGAAAAAAGAAAACTAATGAGAAGAAAAACCGAAGACATATATTCGCACTGTGATAATAATTACTCTGTTCTGAGTAATACTCGTGGCCTTTCTATTATTCCTAACGCAGAATCATAGTAAACATCCAACAAAGCGAGTTTTATGACTGAATCAGGAGCATATTTTGAGAAGCAGCGTGACTTGTTGATACAAGAGATCGGCATTTCGATCGACTCAGTGGTCCATAACTTGGATGTTTTAAATAGGTCTTTGAATGGTTCTATTTCAGTAGGGAAAGAGTTTGACAATGTTGCGAGACTTTGGTCGCATTTTTATCTGGGACTAAATCAGTTGAAAGATAAGTCAGCCGAAACTCAAGGAGAAGATGAATTGGACTCGGAAGGAGATGCTGCAGATCTGAATGATGCACAGAAAGAACAAGAAGAGCATGCTAGTAATAGTAATGTTGATGCAAACGCTGAAAGAGATATAGATTCACGCGAGCAGCAGGAAAATGGAAATGAGAACATATGATTCTATGGAGCAAGATTGATTTATCAGAAATGAACTAAAGGTATTCCTTTATGGGTTATGCAATATTATGAAGTAGCGTTTTCTAGCAGTGGAAATACAACTAATCGCAGGATCGATACTAGTGAAATGTAATAGGCTATTTTAATAGACGTGTCATTTTTTGGCCAAGTAATCATGTAGAGGCTCAACTCTAATCTTTTTTGAAAGCCCTACACGAGGGCGAAGGTGTGCCTTGTTTGTCTTGGAGCATAGCTCTGCTAAGGTATTCTTTCTTTTTCTTTCTCTATTTGTGGCGGGTTTTCCGTTGGCATGATTAACATCTTTTTCCGACACTTGATTCAAAGGAGCAATAATGGTACCAGCGAATGCAGAACCACTATATCTTTTTCGGTAGTTTGGTGGGTTGGAATGCTCTGCTCCTTCTCCTTCTCCTTCTCCTTCTCCTTCGTCTCCTTCTTCCCCTTCTTCTCCATTGACTGCATAGCTGGAGTCTCCTTTGTCGAAATCTATATTTTGCAAGATAGACGTGCCTTCTGTGTAGTCGTCGCTTAGAGGCAACGTAGAAGCCCGAGATCTCGCATTTTTGTGAATCGACTGCAGCGACTCAAACAAATGCTCTGGTTCTTCATCACTGTCCTCGATAAAGTTTGCTGTTTCATCAGGTAGACCGTGAAATGAAGCCTCTGCTGATTTCGCCTTAGCCAATGACAAGTTTGCCGGCAAAGATCGCACATCACTTTTAAACTCGTTTATTTCCACTTTTGCAGCATAAGATGCATCACCAACTTCGCAATTCAGCTGGAGATCTCCCCTTGAAGCTTGAATTGAAGATAGAAGGTCAATATTATCCTCACAAGGTACAGCTTCTTGCGCAGGAAGCTGACAAAGCTTATCAGGCCCTGGTTCACTGTTATTCCTTCCAACGGAGATCCTATTATCTTTGAGCTTATTGCTACTTTTATGCACTTCAGACTGCAGCCTCTTTTGTGTCCTAGCCACGAGGTCAATAAAATCATCCACTTTGACTTCTAATCTACCTTGGAAACCACTGTCGGCGGTATTCGATCTTTTGGCGATGTGCGTATCTTCAACTATCCTTTCTGTGGAAATTAAATTTTGATTAGACTTACAATCCAAAGTATTTCCCCTTCCATTTTCCGTTTTTTCATCTTCACATATCCCTTTATCAACTATATCCATATCAAGCGCTTAAGACAACAGTGTTTTTATTTGCAATCATACTAAGAATATTTACTGGCGAAATCGCGCGCTTTATAGATTCATCATTGGCCTCGAGCCTTGACAGAATTTAGAACCCAAACCTTCGCTTTTTGACACATAGTGTCAAAGCCGACTAGCTTTGACTATTGTAAGTGGCATTGGACTAAATATACTTAACAATCATCATTCAAAGATTCTTAGCTCCCAATTCTTGGATCTAGTTGGTTTCTCTCTTTAGTCAACCACTTGAGGGCTCGACATCAGGTAGATTTAGGGAACAGCATTAACGAGGTAGAGCACACTAAGAAGGAACATCCATGATACCACATCAGTACACCACACATCAAGATCCACTTGCATAATGGTGGCTTTGAAGAGAGTATCCGTATCGGCAGCCATAGGCGCTTGGAATGATAGGCGACTTGAATTAGAGGTGAAGACGCTCGAGGAGCACTCGTCGACAAAAAGAGCCTTCGGAGAAGATGGCTCAGGATTATACGAGCTTCATACTCCGGCAAGAGACTTGAGTACGCGTTATCGTTATTTCTTACTACGGGTTCTTGATGATATCATGGCCATTGATTTATGCGAGTAATTGATCAGTAACTCGAAAGAAACCTTCCCTTATGGGAGATCTTCATATCGATTTTAGTTTTGGTGATTTGATTTTGCATACAAAACAGGATTCCTTTGATCCTGAAATCACACATGTTTTTCTTGTGCTTTCTTCTGTTGGAGATAGAGGGCTTGATATCTTAGGCTTTCCCCGAGGAAATGTCCAATGTGTGTTCTGCATGCATGTTAAGTTATCATGGTTTTATATCTGCTTGGGGTATTTTGATTATGGTTGCAAGTATATTGAAAATGGTTTTCTGTACATGGAGCGATAGCAAAATGGAAGGTATGAGCGAATTTGGGCTTTTTTCACATCTTTTTATCTGTAAGTACTGATTAAATTACTAAGAGTGAACAAAAAAATAACTAACGCAGTAATGCTCGCATGAGCGGAAACTACAGTATGGTACATTTAGAGCAACTAAACAGACTACTTTCATCTTGACCGGCTTTGGTTTGTTCTGCTCTCTTCAGCTCGCTGGTCTGGTTCTCTGTAGCTTTATCTGCTTTCACAACTTCGATATCTTCGGTTTCTGCAGATTCCTCCTTTTTGCTTATAGATTCCGCATCTCCTACTAAAGAGGCCTCACCTACAACGTCGCCGTTATTAGCTTTCACAAACTTAGAGGCACTCTGAGCGAACGACTTACCCTGATTAAAAGCTAACTTAGACTCTAATTCTGATGCTTCTCTTGAACCATCGGGCCCTGCGAAGGTCCCTGCACCGAAAGAAGAACCTCCGTGCACCTCATTGAAATCAGTGAGTAAAGGAAAGCTTTCACCATATCCTAATGGAATAAAAGGCATTCCATGATGTACTAAGTAAGAAAGGACATTCCTGATTGTAGATTCTTGTCCCCCTCCCTGCAGGCTCGTGGAAACGAAGTAACCGGCTGGCTTTCCTGCCAATGATGCATTGACCCACAATTGTGAAGTTTTGGACCAAAACTCCGCCCATTGTGCAGGCAACGATCCAAACCGTGTAGGTAAACCAAATAAGAAGGCATCATACTCAACAAGAGTCTCCACGGTAGCAATTGGAAATTTCTCCTTCGTTGGCGCTTGCATCGAATTCAAGACGTCATCACTCAACGTCTCCTCAACTTGGTAAATATCGCAAGCTTCTGCCAAACCACTAGCATCAACACCTTCCTTTTCTTTTTTCGCTAATGTGGAAATATGTCCAAAAGTCGAATAGTATATGATAGCAACCTTCATGCCAACTCTCTACTTCAAAATTCTATGTTTTGCACTTCTGAACTATATAATCTTTCTTCTTTTCAACTGCTCTAAAATTCCTTATCTTGCAGTCGGTTTGTGAATAATGCAATTCTCTATGATTCAACACTCTATGATCTAATTTTATATGATCTAACTGGCTATGATCCAACTATTTATGGTCTAATTAATAAGCTCTGCTCTTTGACGTGATGAGTCCTATGTTATCTCCGACTATTTGTCTTTAAACGTTTCTACTTATGCTTACGTTATTTCCAGTTTTCCAACTAAATTTGGTTACTGTGGCTTACTTGGTGGTTATTAAGTATGACAAATATCTTCATATATAGTGTCGCTCTAATGTATAAGCCGTGCTGAGCTTAGAATACTTTTCGTAATTTTTAGTAATGCGCGCAAGGCTTTGCTTCGGTGGAAATATCTGGAACAGTATATATACTCAGGAAGTCAGAACACAACTTAATAGCTGAATTTGCACAATAGAAATTCATCAATATACGAACAAATTAAATCACAATGGCACCAAAAGTTGCAATTATTATCTACAGTTTATACCATCACATAGCTACCCTTGCGGAAGCTGTGAAAAAGGGAGTTGAGGAAGCAGGTGGCCAAGTCGATATCTTCCAAGTCCCTGAGACTTTGAGTGATGAAGTCTTGAAGTTAATGCATGCACCTCCAAAACCAGACTACCCAATTGCTAGTAAGGATACCCTTGTTGAATACGACGCCTTCTTATTTGGTATTCCTACCAGATATGGTAACTTCCCAGCTCAATTCAAGGCCTTCTGGGATACCACCGGATCTTTATGGGCAAAGGGAGCCTTATACGGAAAGCCAGCTGGTGTGTTTGTCTCTACAGGTACTCCTGGTGGCGGACAAGAGACAACCGTTCTCAATTCTTTGTCTACACTTATTCATCACGGTATGATTTTCGTTCCCTTAGGTTATGCGAAGACATTCCCATTGTTGACCAATTTAGACGAAGTCCATGGCGGCTCGCCATATGGTGCGGGAACATTTGCTGGAGCGGATGGCTCAAGAAAGCCAACCAACTTAGAATTGGAAGTTGCTCAAATTCAAGGTAAATCTTTCTACGAACTTGTTCAAAAATTCTAATGCGAGTGTTCCTTTGGTATACAATAGCTTACGATAACTAAATATATACTCTCTTATGCTGGATATTCTTCTGTAATGAGAAATTTTGATGTAATACGATCTATAATTTTTCCGTCCGACGAACCTCTATTTTTGCAGTCATGGACAATATAAATATCGAGCCTATTATGATTAGTTCGTCCTTGCAAATATTTCATTTCTAGGCTCTTAATCCTAATATTAAGAGATGAGAGAGAAAGGCAATGAGTATGAAAAGAAAACCATCGTTGATACGAGCTTTGAATCTGTTGAGCACAAAGAGATCTTTGATCAGGAACAAGTGAGAGGAAAAGATGATTCCAGATTTCCGTTTGATGAAACATTCGAAACCACATTAGAGTCTGAGAATGACACAAGTACTCCTGTACTGAAAGAGAAAACTAATGGTGAACGTCAGAGTAATCTACACAAGGATGATGATTGCATGCATTTCAAACCTGAGAAGGGCCACTCGCGTTCCCAATGTGCGGAAAACCTATGTACGTTTTGTAGGAAGAGATTTTCTAAACTTTCATTTTTCATTATACATCAGAAGCTGCATACCAATGAACTTACTTGTCCCTTATGCTTACTATCTTTATCATCAGTGAGAGAAGTGAGTGACCATTGCGACACTCATAGACTGGTTCGCGATGATTTGCCCATGGAGCTCATATCGCCGAGTGCATTTCAGGGTCTGGAAGATGAAATGATTCCCTCACCCCAGCAATCACGGTTCCCTGGAATTTCGAGGCTTCAGTTAGACGAAGATATTACCAAATTATATGAGCGGTGTATGTCTTTGCAGCCGAGTTCTGGTGACATACTGATAAAAAGGGAAAGAATCTTTCGCTGCGAATTGTGCGACGTATGGTTCACTTCCAAAATACGGCATAACCTTCATAGGTCACTTCACATTAGCAGTCTGAAAAATAAGCAGATGATTTACTGAATTCATACTTGAGATCTAAATTCTATTTGTTTGTCAGCTAATTTAAGGTATATATATGTATTCGTGTTTTTGTTCTTCAGGTTTAAACTTTTACTCTCATTATGAGACATCTTTATATTCAAGGAGCGAGACGAATAGACTCCCACTTTTGATCTTCAACTTGAGCTCTTCTGAATGTGATCCTGTCATGTAACCTACTTACACGTCCCTGCCAGAACTCGATTTCAAGGGGAACAATACGAACGCCTCCCCAGTAAGGTGGGCAAGGGATATCTTCATCCTTGAGATTCTCAAACTCTTTAGTGTATTTTTCTGTTAAAGCATCCAATTGCTCTCTTCCCTCCAAAGCCTGGGATTGGGGAGAAGCCCAAGCTCCAATTTTGGAGCCTCTTGGTCTTGTCTTGAAATACCTTTCACTAGTCTCACGAGTTACTTTTTCCATTATTCCTTCAACCCTCACTTGTCTCTGCAAAGAGGGCCAGAAAAAGTTTAATGCTCCATACTTATTGCTCTCATAGTCTAACGACTTCTTAGATTTATCCCAATTAGAATATACTATGAAACCATGCGTATCCAATTCCTTAAATAAGACAGTCCTTGAGGATACCCTTCCCGAAGGTAATCTGGCAGTTGAGAACGTACAAGCCTCTGGAAGAAAACTACCGTCCTCTGAGGATTTTGTAGCGTCTTCGAACCATCTATGAAATTGTTCAATCGGATTGTGATCAATTTCCTGTTCCTCTAGGTGGCCCTTCTTATACTGATAAGTCTCCGGGGCGAATATTATTGGTGTCTCAACTCTTTTTTCGCTTGACATTGTTCTTATAGAATACAACTTTAGATTTGGTTTCCGTAGAACCTTGATAGAAGTAGCGTTACGTGAAAAAAAAATTCCGTTCATGACTCTTCCGTCGTACCACTTCGATCAATCCTATGTTCGCTCAATGTGACACAAAGCTGCACTACTCATCTTCAAAATCGAAGCCAAAAGAAAAGCCTGAAGCTTTGTTCTCAACACTATCCCCAGAATTCTGCTGGACAACTAACGTACTCCAAGCTTTGTTTTTTGCCTGTTTTTCCAGTATACGTTTTTCATCCTCTTTTAAAGATGCTATCGCGCCCTCAAGTTCTTTCTCGAAGCCATTCTCAAGTAATAATTGCTTAAAAAGTTCATAAATGGGAATAAGAGGCAATTCAGACAAGCATAGCTCACCTAGATCTTCTGTTTCAAGTCCATTATCAAGCTTTATAGATTTACATTTATTCAAAAAAGATTCCAAAATGACTAGATCAGACTCTCTAGTCTTAGCTTTTCTCAATAATACCTCAATAGCTTCCATTACTTCCTTAAGCCTGAACCCACTTACTTGATCGGGTTTGTTCTTGAAAAATGAGAGTGTGTCTTTTAACTTAGGGGGTGGGACAAAATTCTGAGTTAACGCTATAGAATCGTCAAGATTGATAACTGAATGCCACCAACCAGCCGGAACATACATGCATTCACCTGGAAAAGTGATTCCAATCAAGCACTCTTCAATTTGGAGGCAGTCGTTAAAAAATCCTGCTATCACCCACTCAGCTATGCCCACCGGAGATGTAACCTCGCTTTCGTCCTTATCTGTAGCAACTCCTGCGGGTGAAATATGAGGAGGTAGCATTATCCATAGCTTTCTACCCTGTATGGCGGTATTCCAAGCAGATGTATAATTGGGATCTTTATGAAAAGTGGACCCTGATCTTTGAGGACCAATTATAATCCAAGCAAAATCTGGACGGCAAGTAGCTTCCTTACCTTCAAAAACCTTGAAAAGATCAGTTTGAAATATTTCTGGAGCTTCATATTCCTTTTTTAAAGTTTTCATAGCATCACTTGCACAGTCAAAGAGATATAAAGGACTTTCATCCTGATTATGACGCAAATACTTCAAATACAGAGCTAGTGACCAAGAAACAGCTTCTTGCCTAAATTTTACGTCTGGAAATCTTTTTCCTAGCTCCTCGAGATTCCATTTCGGCCAACGCGTATCTTCAGAAGTCAATATGAATGGCTTATCATGTAGCTTGCTGTAGAAGTCTTCTGCTCTCAAGAACGCTTCAGGATATCGTAAAATTCTACCCCTGGGAAGACTCTCCATGTAAGAAAGATGCTCATTGACCCCAGTAAGAGATTTTGCTTTTTTATGATGTTCAGCTTCTTCCTGAATTATTCTCGCAAATGCTTTGTTATAATCAACCTGGCTGCACTGAAAGGGTCTATATAGCACATCCGAGAAGAGGAGATTATCTGGTAGCTGTAATTTTGCCTGCTGGGATTCATCAATGTTTAAAAGAGAGGATCTCCAAGATCCTCTCCATATAAATGATTCTTTGAGCTTGGGGTCATTATCATTCAACGAAATATAAAGCCTTCTCCATAGGTCCTCGTCAAATAAATAAGCATATAATACTCGTGAAGTGTGTGAAAGATTCCTTAAGGAGTTTATGTCGTCAAGGAAAGATAGGAAGTGCATCATTAGTTCATCGTCGAAACTGCAGAAATGGCCCATCTGTGCTTCTTTCGTCAATTTGGTCCTATTGTCATTTCTCGTTGCCAAAAGGTAGTTACCCAGTGGTTTAACATTTAGCGGATGGGCAGTCAGGACTAAGTTTAGCGAAACAGCCCGTGGGTCTTTCAAATTCTTTGACCTCTTAACCGTCATATTGTGCTCGATTACTGTGTCTGGTTGTGAAAAATTCCGATAAATGAGCGAGTGCTGATGCTCATCTCTCAAAAATTATTCAAACCAAGATGTTCGACTTACGAAGATCTACTGGAGAAGAAAGGAACTAGTAGCTTAAATAGTATGCATACATTACTGTACTATAATAGTATATACAAGAAAGTGTTCTTGGCCTGGCTAACTCCTGGGGCTTATCATTAATCCTTTTTATTTCTAACTTGTTTTGCATTAAAAGGAAGTGGTTTCTCTCTCACGGGCACCCAGTCTTTCGACCTTATTCTCCTTTCATAGTCGCTTTCATGTTTACCAGGATATATGATCTTTTCATCTATAGGATCCAAATCAGCCTGTGGTTCACCTGCGTCACCCATTAATGCCTTCTTTCTTCCTTTAAGGAACATCCTAATCTCGGCAAAACAATTCATGCACATGAAGTGTGATCTCTTGACATGTCCACAGGCAGGGCATCTCACTATATTGTCTAAGTGCTGTATTTTTTTGTCTCCTGGCGCATACAACTTGGTACGTGTCCTACTATATGAGGGCTTTTTCTTAGGCACCGCCCTCAAAATCATGCCGTTATCTATCATAAATGGTGGCTTTCCGTTGTTCTTTTCGATTTGCTCTTTCAACTCGTCCAACCTGGAATCCTCTTCTGAGTCAAGCTTACTATCTGATGGATTCAAAGCACCCAATGTAATACTAGGCAAACGCGGAAGAAAGCTCGCGAGCTCTGCTAATACATATTGTCCTCCTACTCTTGAAATCAAGGACATGATATCCTGTCTCTTTTCAAATTCAAGATGAATGCTTGAACTTGAAAGTTCTTCACTTTTGTCGTAGTCTCGCGACACAACTCGACATAAATGTTGCGACCAGTAGTGCCAGGTCGTGCGAGGACGATTTACACGTCGCGTTTACAAACACAGAGCCTTGAAGACAATTGTACAAATCACCTAGTTGTTGGTTCTACTTGGGATTCATAAGATTTAATAGGCAGAATATGTCATACAATATGAGTGGACCACATTTTGTTCAACCAAAGAAATATGTGGGGTTTGATACAATCACTACACAAATCGAAAATAGGTTACTTAAGAGAGGGTTTCAATTTAACATAATGGTAGCGGGTAGATCAGGTTTGGGAAAAAGTACATTGATCAATTCATTATTTTCTTCAAAGTTAATAGACTCTTCAGGACGTAAGAGTGCTGCTGAACCCATTGAGAGAACCACAGAAATGAAGGCTACGTCTCATGTTTTGCTTGAGAATAACGTTAGGTTGAACGTTAACGTGATTGACACGCCAGGTTTTGGAGATCAAATAAATAACGAGAAATGCTGGGAGCCTTTGGTCAAGTACATCAAAGAACAGCATTCGCAATACTTGAGAAAGGAGCTTACAGCACAAAGAGAAAGATATATACCTGACACCAGAGTTCACTGTGTGTTGTATTTTATTCAACCCAATGGGCAAAAATTGAAGCAGCTTGACATTCAAGCAATGAAGAAGCTCTCAGATATTGCAAATCTTATTCCTGTTATCGCGAAGTCGGATAGCTTGACATTGAGTGAAAGGGCGGAATTCAAGAGACTTTTGCAGAATGAGTTCATTAAACACAATTTCAATATCTATCCATATGATAGCGACGATTTATATGAGGAGGAAAGGCAGCTTAACGAGGACATTAAATCCTTGATACCTTTTGCTGTATCTGGATCTGAAAAAGATGTTCAAATTAACGGTGAGACAGTGAAGGGCCGTAAGACCAAGTGGGGTGTTCTCAATATTGAGGACGTTTCTCAATGCGAGTTTGTATTCTTGAGGGATTTTATTACTCGCACACACTTGCAGGACTTGATTGAGACTACTTCCTTAATTCACTATGAAAAGTTTAGAGCCAAACAGCTTATCGCATTGAAAGAGAACGCAAGTAATGCTAATAGACAATCCAATGCTCTTTCCATTCAACAGGCTCTGTACAATCAACAGCAGCAAAATGGAGGTGGCCTGTTACCCTTACCTACTCAGGTTTCTACTGATAGTATTAACCCACGTCCTCAGGTTGCATAGAGATTATATATGAAACTAAGATTTAGCTATTCTTTAAATACACAAAAGTGTTTACCCTAAGATCGATGAAATTATCTCTTATCATCGAAAAAATTTTGACATGTGACTTGCTTCCTGTTTGTTTACATACATGCGAGAAACAACATCTGTGACAGGGGATATTTTTCTGACTTGAAGAATAGATTATTCATGAATTGCGCTTATATAACTTTATTAACAGGTAAGGAATACCTACCGGGAGCTCTCACTTTGGGAAAAACTTTAAAGCAGGACATTAAAACAAAGTATCCCTTAGCCATTCTTCTTGACAGTTCTAAACTTGATAAGGATCAAATAGAAATGATCGAGAAGGTATACGATGACGTTATCTTTGTCGACGATGGGATTTTAGAGTCTCCTATTGACAAGCTTAGTGCACAGCTCAATAGAATGGAGCTTAAGATCACATACACTAAAATTTTACTATGGAATCAAACGCAATATGACCGCTTGGTTTACTTAGACTGTGATATCTTACCTTTACAATCCTCAGATGATCTTTTTGAAGTACCTTTGCTGAAAGAACAAGTTGCAGCATGTCCTGATAGTGGTTGGCCTGATATCTTTAATTCCGGGGTCATGGTGCTTCTGCCAGATAAAACAACATATGAGAATTTACTAGCTTTTGCTTCAAATGAGAAAAATACCTTCGACGGAGCTGATCAGGGCCTTTTCAATGAATGGTTCAATATTGGCACTGCTGGTAGAAATTGGAGGAGGCTTCCGTTTCTTTACAATGTAACTTTTTCACAATCATACCAATACAGGCCAGCTTTCACAAGATTTTTTGATTCCATTCGGTACATTCATTACATAGGAGAGAACAAGCCTTGGAATTCCCTGTCTTTCGATTCATCGCATGAACTTTGGTGGAAAGTGTTCAACAATTTCTTTTCTGGTGATGAAAAACAGTTCATATTAGAGTCATCTAAAGATAATACGTTCGCCAAAAGCTTGAATAAATTCACTCTGGAACATAAAAATGCTTGGGAAGCCAGATCGAACGAGCACGTACAAAGAGGTGAGGTTAAGTCTATTTTTCCATGGGAAGAAAGGGAAAAAGTAAGCCCAAGCAGGGTATTCGACTGAAACGTGGTATTTATGCAAACTACCTTCTTTTTGCTACATAGGACGTTGGAATGTATTTATTTTGATTTTTCTGGGTTACAGCTTGCAAATAGCAAGACAGTCTGGGCTGAGAATGTATTATTGATTGTTCTAACCCTCGGTTCATTTCAAGCTCTGTGAGCAAATAATGTCAGAAAGTAGCTCTTTCTTACTTTATGAATTGTGATATTTATTTCTTTTAGGAACAACCATAGATCCAAAATTCCGTTTTGTTGGTCTTTATCTTTGAGTACTTTAATATAATATTCTCGTCACATGATTTTTTGTGTCTATAGCTAATTCATGTCTCCCTGGGTCTTCCATTTTAACATCAAAGGATGACAGTTGAGATACCTTGCTTAGCAGACGTCTGCTTGGTTCCCGTAAGTTGCCTTAATTTTGCCTCTTGATATTCACAAAGTTGAAACTAATATAGTAAGATTGGAACAGGTACAGCATCCGTTTCGGACGAGGTTGCTTTAATAAGTAAGTTAGCTAGGGAGTCTTCGTTGCATTGTACTCTTCATAGTGCTGGAACCACGATTGAAGGACCGTGGAATCAAGTTATGGACCTTATCGGACAGATGCACGAATTATTACATAGCAAAGGTGTTGTGAGAATTCAAAGTGACATAAGAGTAGGGACTCGTACAGACAAGAAACAAACTCCGCAAGATAAAATTGATATTGTTGAAAAGAAACTTAAATCTATATAAAACATTACTGTTTTCTTAGACTAAATTATTAACATGAATTGAACATTAAAAAAAGAATATATGTATACTTTTCCATTGACCCACTACTTCACCTGTGAGCGAATCATAATAAGATGAAATCGTTTGCCTAATATCAAACGTAATTAATTGCATAAGAATTAAAATCAATTAAGGGGCCTTGAATCTTCCATTAGAGGTGCGCTGTATTTTCTTTCCGAGCTGCAATTGAGATCTTGCTCATGTATTTTCTCAGTTATTCTTTTCTCTTTTATGCACTCATTCAACGTAGCTTCATTCACTCCAAATGCCATTGGATTCTTCCAGAAGAGAGCTCGAATAGCTTCACGACACTCCTTCCCGCTGAAATTTTTACCCGTACTCATTTTGAGTTCACTTGCGATAAACTCCCATTTTTCTAGTTCCGCTATATCTAGCATTTTCTGCAATATAATCTTATCCTCTTCTTTCCAGGATGCCAGATTATTGTTTCCCTGCTGCCCTACTATCACTTGATAGCGATTTCTAGCAGCCAAATAACTTCCAACGCCTGTTATTTCTGCAATTTCGACCCATGACTTCCCATCCTTTTTTAAAGCGATGATCATTTCGTCCTGCTCTTTTGTAAACTTTGATTTTCTTTTCGCTCTTTTCTGCGTCACAGGAAAGCTGACTTGTGGTCTGGGGACAACCTCTGCCAATGGAGGCGGCGGAAGGCACAGCTGAAGTCGCTCTGCTATTCCCTCTTGTAAATACTGGTTCCCTACAGTCTGTGGATACGGCGCTCCTGCGATAAAATTGGAGATGTAGTAGCCATTCTCAGGAGGGTTTTGGCTGGTAACCATATAATAATTTCCGTTCATTACTTCCCATCCCTGTTGCTGTATTGGCCCAATTCCTGACTGAAAGCCACCATGCTGTGCACTAGCTCCTCCTTGAATTCCCTGAATTCCTTGAAAGCCCTGCGCGGGGAACATCATAGATGCACCTACAATTTTAGGTTCTTCTACCTCCTTACCATAAAAACCTTCCTGTCGACCACACCCCTGACCAAATATGTTGACAGAATGTTTATCAAAATTATTCATCTTGCTTTTCTGGTGAAATAATTCTTAACCCGCAAGCCTACAGAGACGTTGAATTATAGATATTTATATGGACGATTCGAGCTTAACTGTTCCACTCGTTGAGTTTTGCTGCCTTCAAGTGTAAAGTATTTTCTGAGCAATTTTTTTTTATAATGTCTATCAATCTTCTTACCCCAATATTAGTATTCTTTCTTTCTCTTTGCAAACAAACAAACAAAAAAAAAAAAAAAAAGCTGAATTATTGAAACCTCTTTCACCAGACTAGTATCTAGTATATCTATCAGCTCTTGTTTTATTTAATATGTGCCAACAATCTCACTTTTGTACTTGATCTCTTGTGAAGTCGGTATTTTTAAATAGGGTAGTATAAATAAGTTCTATCGGTATTTCGCTATGCAATATTTAAATAATTGAAGGTTTACGATTCTCGTATTTTCGTACATACGATAAAATATGACCGCCTCGTCCTCTTCCCTATTGTCTACACGTCCGCTGTCTTTGATGTAAAATGGTGTAGATTACGTTCCCAAAAAAGATATAGCGCATGCAGCGGTGAATATAAGGAGCCAGAGAATAAGTGCGAGAAATCACGCATTTGGGCTTAAGTATATGAAAACATTATCTTGCTCCTCCAACAAAAAAAGGACTATTTAGAACACAGCCTATAGATCGAATGAGCAATTCTCAGGGATGTCCAAGAAAAAGCTCATATACCAAAAAAGTGAGATATTTAAAAATGCACATGAATGCATTCAGATATGAACAGCGGTCCAGTCACAAGTAATTTCAAACCAAAGTGTAAGTGTAAATGCAATAAGAGAGTAGATAACGGGCCCAAGAAAGCATTTAAGGGTATCTGAGAATCTTGCACATACAACTAGGGGGAAAAAATGACATGAACCTCGGTATATCGAATGTTTGAAGCATGCAGGGGAATGAAAACGGCAAGCAAAATTAAAAAGAGTATGAACTTGCGGCTGATAGGTGCGTTAGAGGGACCGGTAACTGCGCAAAGTCTAGTAAAACTCAGCCTAGAACGCAATAGAAGGATCTCTTTAATAGATCTAGCGACCCGCGGCCCGGTGATATGACAGGTTACCCGCCCATGGACTCATACTCCGGTCGCTGCCTATGTAGGATGCAGCACTGGACGTGGGGGATCGTAGACAAACACGAGACGCGGTGTACTGATGTGGGAAATGGCTTTGTGTAACAAGAGATTTTTTGATTTGACTTCAGACGCGGACTCTATTGAGCCCCCTACGGCTGTTTTGTGTAGCTACCAAATACCTGTATATTATCCAGTATCCCAGTGGTTTTTGTGACACTTTGCTGGATGGCTGCCGAGGTGGCGATTACATCAAGTTGATTAAAGTAGATAGAGGAACGTACAAGAATATGACGGACAACATGCAAATTGACTCGCCACCACAGGGGACCGAATCAAACTCAATAGATGAGGGATTATACTCCAGGCAATTGTATGTTTTGGGCAAGGAGGCGATGCTTAAAATGCAACACGCCAGCGTGTTGATAATAGGATTGAAAGGACTTGGTATTGAGATTGCTAAGAATGTTGCATTAGCAGGTGTCAAGTCATTGAGCTTATATGATCCTAAACCGGTACAGCGGGAGGATTTATCGACGCAATTTTTTCTCACTGAAGAGGACATTGGCAAACGCCGAGATGAAGTGAGTGCGATCAGGCTTGCAGAATTGAACCAGTACGTTCCCATTTCGATTGTAGAGAATCTTTCAGAGACGACTTTGGGCGCCTTCAAGTGTATAGTCACAAGTGACATATCCTTAGAAGAGCAATTGAAGATTGACACTTTTGCGCACGAAAGGGATATTGGTTTCATCAATGCGGATATAAGAGGGTTGTTTGCACAGGTCTTTGTTGACTTTGGGCGCAATTTCAAAGTGATAGACCAAACAGGAGAGGAGCCTTTGTCTGGAATTGTTTCTGATATCGAAAAAGACGGTACCGTCACCATGTTGGATGATAACAGACATGGACTTCAAGACGGCGACTATGTCAAGTTTTCCGAGATTGAGGGAATGCCTAAATTAAACGATGGTCAGCCTCGCAGGATCACTGTTTTGGGACCATATGCTTTCAAGATAGATATAGATGAGACATACGGTACCTATATCAAAGGCGGCTTATATCAACAGGTTAAGATTCCCGTCACCATTAATTTCAAGCCATTGGCGGATCTGCTTAAGGATCCTGAGTATTTGATCTCAGATTTCTCTAAATTCGATAGATGCACTCAGTTGCATTTGTCTTTTCAAGCTTTGCACGCATTTCAGTCTAGACATGGTGGTTCATTACCTCTGCCATGTAATGAAGAAGATGCAAATGAACTTTTTAAGCTCACAAGCGAGCTTGCTACCCAAAATCCGGGAATACTTAGTGATGGCAATCTTAATGAAAAGCTCGTAAAGGAAGTCGCATATCAGGCAAAAGGAGATTTGCCAGGAATGGTTGCATTCATCGGTGGGTTGGTAGCTCAGGAAGTATTGAAATGCTGCTCCTCGAAGTTTGGGCCGATCAGACAATGGTTGTACTTTGATTCATTAGAATCCTTACCTCCTGCTGATGAATACCCAAGAAATCAAGAGACCACAAAGCCACTTGGTACTAGATACGATAATCAGATCGCAGTATTCGGAAGGGACTTCCAGGAGAAGATTTTTAATTTGAGAGTATTCTTGGTTGGATCAGGTGCAATTGGTTGTGAAATGTTGAAAAATTGGGCCATGATGGGATTAGGGTCTGGTAAGGATGGTAAAATTATTATTACCGATATGGATTCGATCGAGAAATCTAATTTGAATAGACAGTTTCTTTTTAGGCCTAAAGATGTGGGAAGAAACAAATCCGAAGTTGCTGCTTCAGCCGTCCAGTCAATGAATCCCGACTTGAAGGGTAAAATTGAGTCAAAATTGGATAAAGTTGGCAGTGATACAGAAGATATATTCGATGATAACTTCTGGAATGGATTGGACTTCGTCACGAATGCACTTGATAATGTTGATGCCCGTACTTATGTGGATCGTCGTTGTATATTTTACAAAAAGCCTTTATTAGAGTCAGGGACTTTAGGAACGAAAGGGAATACTCAGGTGGTTATTCCAGGGCTAACTGAATCTTACTCCAGTTCGCAAGATCCTCCTGAAAAATCTATTCCACTTTGTACTTTAAGATCATTCCCAAATAAAATTGACCACACCATTGCTTGGGCTAAATCTTTATTCCAAGGATATTTTGCCGATTCTCCAGAGAGTGTTAATCTTTATTTGACGCAATCCAACTATGTTGAACAGACTTTGAAACAGAACCCGGATATAAAAGGAACCCTCGAGAACATTTCAAATTACTTGAACAAGCGGCCATACAGTTTTGATGATTGTGTCAGATGGGCGAGATTAGAATTTGAAAGAAAGTTTAGTGACGACATCAAGCAGTTGCTTTTCAACTTTCCCAAAGATGCCAAGACTTCCAATGGAGCCCCCTTTTGGTCAGGTCCTAAAAGAGCCCCAGAGCCTTTGGCTTTTGATATTAACAACCCCGATCACTTCCACTTCATAGTTGGGGGTGCCCATTTGCTAGCCTACCTCTACGGTTTGAAAGCGCCTGATACCCCCTTCGAGTACTATAAAAAAATTCTCGATGATACTAAAATTCCACCTTTCGTTCCAAAATCAGGCGTAACTATTGCTGCAAATGATAACGAAGTTGAGGAAGAATCCAAAAACATTGGCGGTATTGACGATAATGAAATAAGGACAATTGCAGCATCTTTACCCGAGCCTTCAAGTCTCGTGGGCTATAGGTTACATCCAATTGAATTTGAAAAGGATGATGATACTAATCATCATATAGAATTTATTACGGCTGCTTCTAATTGTCGTGCTTTGAATTATTCAATAGAACCTGCCGACGCTCACAAAACTAAATTCATCGCAGGAAAAATCATTCCAGCAATTGCTACAACGACAGCATTAGTCACGGGATTGGTTTGTTTGGAGCTCTATAAAGTAGTCGCAGGCGTCAAGGATATTGAGCAATATAAAAATGGCTTTATAAACTTAGCTTTACCGTTTTTCGGCTTTTCTGAGCCTCTTCAATCACCTAAAGGAAAGTATAATAATAAGACGTTTGATCAAATATGGGACAGGTTTGATATTAATGGAGATATCACATTACAGGAGCTCTTAGATCATTTCGATAAGGATGAGGGTTTGGAAATTACCATGTTATCTTACGGGGTTTCCTTACTCTATGCATCTTTCTTCCCCCCTAAAAAGGTTAAAGATAGGTTGAGTATGAAGTTGACCACTTTAATTCAAGAGGTTAGTAAAAAACCAGTTCCTGATTACGTGAAGAACTTGATTTTTGAGATCTGTTGTGATGATAAAGAAGGGGAAGACGTAGAGGTTCCTTATGTTTGTGTCCACATTTAGTTCCTATATTTATGAATATACTGATATAGTTATCAAGATGAAAAAGCCATGAATAAGTATAGGGTATCATGTAAGTCTTTTCTAAATGATATTTTTTCTTCATGATTATGCGTAGGAAGAGTAAAGAATGTAAATTGTTCTATTTTCTGTAAAACGAAAAATCTGACTCCACCAACTGAGCGTTCTCAATTGAGTAGATCTTATCAGCATTTCTCATTACCTCGAGGTCATGAGTAAGAACGATAATAGAGATAACTTGATTTGGAAGCCTATTTTTGAGAATGTCACATACTCGGTCTCGATTTTTAGAGTCCAAGTTAGCAGTACACTCATCCAATATTAATATTTTTGGTTCCCTAAGAAGTGCTCTTGTAATTGCTAATCTTTGAATTTGTCCCGAAGAAAGTTCTGAAGGCATTGTGGCATAGACCCCATCAGGGAATGTCAAAATATATGAATGCATGTCAGTCAAGGTCAAATAGTACGTTATCTTCCACATGGAAATCTTTGACTTGTCTATTCCATAGACAAGATTGTCATAAAACGTTCCCTCAAAAAACTTAGGGAATTGGTCCACGAAAGCAATAGTGCTTCTGAGCCATGTCTTCTCAATAAAAGATACGTTTGTTCCCATTACTGAAATTCTGCCCCTGTCTGGGATATTCAATCCTGTGATTAGAGATGCAATCGTTGACTTCCCAGATCCAGAATTTCCAACAATAGCAGTTATTTGTCCTAATTTTATATCTAGATTTATCGCATTTAAGACTAGCCTGTTAGCACCAGAATATGCGAACAGAACATTATCGAATGTTATAACCTTCAACCCATAGCAAAATGATGGTTTTATATAGCCTTGTCCTTCGTACACTCTGCTCAACGAGTTCATGAATTTGAAAAGATATGTGCCAGCCCTTTTTCCTCTTGTTATCTCTGGAAGTTGAATGACCAAGTTAGAGATAATGGAAATAGAAAATCCAAGAATAGTCAAAATCTGAAATAATTGACTATAAGAGTACTCTTCTCTCATAACCAACACCACTCCGATAAATAGTATCATGCTTGATGCTACCTGCTGGCATAAATCGGAAATTCCCACTCCAAAACCCGTAAATATAGCTCTCTTCGTTCCTGCTGAAACTAACGTATGAAGACGACTATTAAACTCTTTTAAGAATAGCTTCTCTAAGTGAAGGCACTTGACAGATCTAACTTCAGCAACTGTATTATAATTGTGATCTTCTAGGGATTGAAGCTTCTGCTTATAGTTCGATTCAAGTCCTTCTAAAATGATCGAATATAGATGCGTGCAAACAAGTATTAAACATAGGAACGCAATCCCAACAAGTGAAAGCTTCCAGCCAATTACAAAGGACCATATCACACATATCAAAATAATTATCAAAATATTCGTAGAAATAGGAAGAAATTCGCTTATCAATTTTCTCATGTCCCTTGTGTCATTCATCAACAATGACTTAATTTTCGCAGCCTCTAGTCTGTTTTTCTGCATTGATTCACAGCTTTCTTCAATCATGTTTTCGAATACAAGTTTTCTGATTACGTGTATCCATCTTTCGCCAACAAAGGATAGCGTAATAAGAGAAAGATAATGAAAAATGCTGTTGGCAAAGTTTGCGCAAAGACAAAAGAGAGTCCATTTTATATTTTCCTTCTTCTGATACTGAATACTCTGAGGCACAATTAGTGTCGACAACAACCTAGAAAGGAAGTATGAGAATATTGGACTACAGCAGCCATCAAGCACAGAAAAAAGTAATCCTAATAGGATGAGATATTTGAACTTCGATCCTATGTCGAACGATCTTATGATTTTCAACGTCAGCATCATTTTTTCCTGTTGAGTGTCATCCCCCACACTTTCTGAGATGAGCTCGTCAGCCGCAACAGAAGAAATTTCGCTGCTCATCATTGACAGCAAGGATCTCTCTTCAATGTTGACGAGACTTCTTTTATTCTCTTTTGCATTCATTTGGGGTTTCTCTTTTGCATTGAAGTTCAGGTACTCATCCATGATACTCTTCCCATCGACTTGACGTACCGAGCCATCTTCAAGAACTAAAATTTTATCTTGAGGCTCAATCAAGCTCGTATCATGCGAAATGATTATTGTCGTTTCATTTATTCGCCATTTTCTGATTCTTTTCAATAGCTCTAATCTTGTATTTTGGTCAAGAGCACTTAAAGATTCGTCAAGAATGAGAATGGGCGTATCTCTAATCCTTGCCCTTGCGATTGATATTCGTTGCTTTTCACCGCCGGAGACGGTTCCCTTACTAATGGGTTCATTGATTCCTTTTTCTTTTCTCTCGATAAAATTCAGCAAGAAGGAGAACGTGCAAGCATCTTCGATCAATCTTTCTGGTATATCATTCAATACATCGTACTTATTATGAACAGCTATGCCAATGTTATTCTTCAACGTGTCGTTAAAAACTGTAGAGCTAGTTTGTAATAGTGTGATATTATCGAATGCCCAATTTGCACTTAAAGTGGAAGAGTTAAGACCATCGATTCTTATAATTCCACTTTGCGGCTGATAAAAACTCAAAAGTAACTGCCCAATTGTCGATTTACCAGAACCAGACTTTCCAATCAAAAAGACAAATTCACCTTTCTCAACCTTGAAACTTACGTTTCTTAAAACGTATGGGGTATTATTGCCGTACTTGAAACTGACATTTTGAAACTCAATTTCACCATGACACTCGTTAGGATATAAACCAACTTGATCATATCTCTGAAAATCTTTCGATTTCTGCAGAAATGATACTACCTTGATGACTGAGGCTCGTGCTTTATCAAGTGTTGCCAATAATAAAGGTATTTCTGAAAGTTCAGAAGCTAATATAATGCACGAACTAAAGGAAGTGAAAACATCGCCAATAGTTAGTTTACCGCTTACTACCATTTTTTGGGAGAACCAATAACCCTGAATAAAGGTACACATGGCGATGAACCTTAGAACGCTTTGATTCAAGGAGTTGTAATTTGAAAATCGAAGGAATTCCTTAGCAGATGCTTTCGAGTATTTATTGAAGTTGGCAATTTCAAGATATGCTGCATTAAAGAGCTTAACAGTTTCAAACGCTGTAAGATACCAGTTCAACACTTTCGTTGCTAATGCTGTGAATTCGTTTTCTCTCAAGGCAGCCCTAAAAGACAAATTACTAAAAATCCAAGAGAAAAAAGCCATCAATGGCGTAGAGGCAAGAATTATCAAGGTCAAAGACCACGAGTACATCACCGCAACTATTATTGATGCAATAGCAGTGAAAGTGACCTGAAATAGAAGACCAAAGGCTTCGGATGTTCCCAACCTCAATTCTTCTATGCATCTGTTAACTTGAGACAAATTACCAAGCAAGTTTTTTTCATTCTCAAACCACTCCATATTTCTACTGATACTTTGTTCGTATAAACTCTTTCGAGCTCTATTACCCTGTCTCTCTCCGAACTTCATCCAGAAAAATATGCCCACTGCTGTGCATATCATCTTGATGCATGCAACTAAAATAATCATGCCAGCATATAGTCTAACATCTGGCCAAACACTTGAATAGCTTTTGCCTTGTACAAATTCTCCAAGACAATTCATAATTTTTCCCTGTAGGATTGCCAGAACTGGAGTCATAGAGGAAGATGCTGCCATACAGAAGCTTCCACAAACCAAAAGCAAGTAGTCTTCTTTTCTAGTAAAGTGAAATATCGAAGGAGCCTTTGTATTCTCCTTGTGCATGTCTTCGCTAACTACCTCTTCTATGCTATAGAAGCATTCATCTTTTCTGCTACAGAATGATCTGGCTCCTTGATCAGCCATGGTGCTATCTCAAGATCCTCACCGCCTTCAACTTTATGATTATTGTAACATCCTTGAGACTAATATATTACAAGTTTTTGCATATTATTAGCTTTTAGTAAATCTCCCCTCGCTCCGTTATCTCAAAAATTTCCATCTTCAGCTCGAGCAATGGAAACAGTGTGAGTAGCATCAAATGACAACAAAATTTTTTCAGGTCTACTCCATATAAATGCTATAATACCTATTTTGTATAATACAATCGATGACATCTATTTGAAATTGGCCGAGACCAGACTATATATAGCGAACCATTTATAGATACTAAGGAAAAGGGTAAATGAGTATTTAACATCCCTTCAGTCGAAAGGTGCGACGAAGAGCTAACCTAAGGGGTCAACCAACGTCACTGTATAAACTCTCTGTTTCCTCTATATATTCGACTTTGTGATGATGCAAGCTTGGTCTTTTACTCTTGGAAGGGTCACAGGGAGCAGTACTATTTCTTATGTTCGAAAAGGTTCTGTTGGTCATGTAGCCACTACCAAGAATGATAAGTGCTAAGAAAGTCATGGTCTTCCAACTTAAAGAATCCACGAATCCACTGAAAATCTCCCCAAGCACGAGTGCCGCAATTCTAGATTTAAGGACCATTGTAGGATCTCTGCTCATGCATTTCTCCCACTCAGAGCAGGCATACTCCAAAGCAGGAACATTGGAGCTTCCTTGCCGAATATGGCACTTGTTTCTCTTGTACTCTCTAGAGCATTGCTGCATCTGATGAAGAGTATTTGAAGTATGCATTAGTACCCTTTTGTCTATATCACGCTTGAGAGTCCAAAGAAATAACGCTAACATTATCAACACGGATAACGTAATAAAAAAGTAGACAAGTAACTGAAAATATAACAATGCCAAGTATGGCGTCTTTACATCAGTCAAAGCATCCCAGCTCGATGAACTCTGTTCTTTTGTATCTGAGTTTATGTCATCAGGATAACGGGTCCAGCCCGATTTCATTTTGGCTTTACCGAGACGATGTTTTGGTGTCATGAAGCTTCCTGTGCTACTACTCGAAACTTTTGACAGTCTTTCCATGTGACGGAGACTTAGTTCCTCACTGGAACCAAGTTCATTGATTGTGTCCTTTGAAAAGGTTTCAAAAGCCGTGTCAAGCTGTTCGTGTTCACAAAAGCCTGATGCATGATTATCACTTTTTAGATCAGTATCGAAGGATGCACTCTGCATTTGCCTTGGATCAAAATTTTTGGTTCGTTCGTCTATTTCCCCGTCCTCGATGACACATTTGCTCAATTTTTCAGCCTTAGCATCAGCTATCAGCATAAATCAGATTGTCTATTGCTAAATATTTCGAGATGTTGTTCGAGTTTTTTCAGGCCTACATCTTGACATTTTTGTACATAGTCGCAGAAATATATCAGATTAACTAACAACTGAAAAGCTTTATGGACAGCAGCAAGGAGCTTAAGAAGACACTTGAATCTTACAAGTATGTTGGTACTGAAAATAAAAGTAAGAAGGTGTTGAAAATCAACAAAAAGCCGAGGAAACAGAGCCCAGTAGTAGGGATCAAGTATGATGACTTGCAACCGTCTTTGGGGCCTGATCTCAAAGTCATTTTCGTTGGGTATAATCCAGGAATACAGTCATCTATTCAGCAGCACCATTATGCTCATTTCACTAATTTATTTTGGAAACTCTTCAACCAGTCTCGAATCTTAATTCATGTGTTGAGCTCGATAAAATTAGATATAGATTCGGAGAGAAAGACGGACTCCCTACTTGAGTCTTTGATATCCTTGGATAGCGACGGGGAATATGTATCAGGAGTCAAGCCTAAGGATGACTTTGACCTAGTAAAGTATAAGATTGGCTTCACTGATTTAGTACTCAGGTGCACTCGCACAGCGCAAGAGTTGACGTTGAGTGAAAAGCTTCATAACGTTCCGAGATTACTTAAGGAATTCAGAGATACGAATTGTTCCAATGTTGTATTTATCGGAAAGGGTATTTGGGAGATAGTGGTGAAGTATTATCTGAATTTGCTGGACAAGAACATTAAATTAAAGAAGGACAATTTCCAGTGGGGAATCCAAGAACCTGGTGTTGATCCTGATTATAATACACTTTTAGAGAGACTTCATAACGATATCGGCAATGAGTGCACTATCTATGTTTTTCCTAACACATCAGGGTTAGTGACTAGCTTGAATTATAAAGAAAAGTTGGAATTGTGGGAGATTTTGGCATCACGTATAGACGATAAAGAATTGATTTGATTATGCTATTTACAATGAACTACTTCCATACTTTGTTAAAAACTCCATCTATGTCCTTATTAAAGGTTTCCTTCGTTTCTTCGTTTATGGTTTCCCCATACTGTCCGAAGTTTTTTGTGAAAAACTGATCTACCACATATCTGATATACTTGCATTGTTCTACATTATAGCAATCATCATAGAAAAGTTTTTTTAATGCTTCATTTTGTAACTGTACACAGCTAGTATTAGTTTTCATTCTCTCGGTACAGCTACTTCCACTGATAACTGACCAGTCTTTTAAACAATCTAGCACCTGCTGTTGTATTTCTGCACAATTTACAGCAACTGCAGCTCTTCGATCCTCTACTGATTTGTACTTCTCTAGTTCAGGATTAAATTTAGATTTTGTCTTCTTCTCGTCCCTGACCAATACATCATTCACTCTTCTGTGCCTTCTCGCAGTCTCATCAAGTTGTGTCCCTAGATCAGGATTATTTTCTTTGAAAAACTCCTTCAAGTGATCTGGCAATTCTTCGACCACCTTGGAGGTGTCTTTGCTACCACCACTAAACGGCCACATCGCTACTTGACTATACAATGCTATCAAGATGAGGAAAATATCATTACCAATGTTTACTCGCGCACGACTAACATGGTTCATGACTGTGCTCTATCTAGCACTCCTTCAAATAACTTACCAATTTCTATCTCAAAGACGTTGATTAAGTTCCTTAACGCCTCTGAATTCAGTTGGAAGCCTTGCTGTGGACTTCGATTCTCGCTTGAATTTCTTAATTGAATTAGTTTTTGAGAAAGACTGAGCCTGATAGGATCCAACTTGTATACAACTAAAGCACGAAGCCGTAATGCTAAGGTAGATATTCTCACAAGCTGTGTTGCACTCAACTTTTCAATTTTGTCTGAATCTCGTAGCCTGAATCCGTCAATCAAGAAGCTTAGTCTTAAGTCAAGCTCTTGGAAAAACCTGAGAAAGGAACTGAGAAATACCTCGAGGTCGCCCATGTCGTCCGTATCTCCCGCTATCGAATAATGGGCTATATATTCCTCCAAATCAGTCATGAGCTTGATAAAGTATTCTTCTTGGCCGAAAAGTCCCGATTGTTTGGTGACTGAATACCAAACCAAGGCGTAGATCTTTTCGAGTCTGTCCAACAACTCTCGTAGGGATAATGGCTCTCCTTCATCGGCCTGGCTTTTAATGAAAGCTCTTTGTACGCCTAGCAATTGGTCATCAATGTAATTGATAAGTTTGCTTTGCTGACGATTGTCAATATAAGACATATCAGACCTCATAGCAAAAGTCTCTTTCAAGTCTGCGAAGGCGTCATCAAACGGAAGAGTCATTGTCTCTAACCTTTCTGGAGTATCTTCTATCTCTGCCTCCATCAGTGCCTCCATTTGCTCGGCTTTTGCGTTATTGGGATCTTGATCGTCCACCTGGTCGCTGTCTTCGTATAGTCCCGGATTCAAGTCCAAGTCATCTAGAGTTCTAGAGGGTATTTGAATATTTGCCCTATCTATCTCCTCGTTTGATGCTGGATGCAATGGTGTGGGGGGTGAACTCATTGTGCTTTCTTTAAATTTAATGATATTGTCTTCTCTCGCATCCCGATAAGGATCACAGAAGAAAAAAAATACTTTTGAATTAGGATTTTATAGTTTCATCGATCATTACACAAGTTATTAGAAGACTATAAAATAGTAAGCATGCCGGTAACAGAAGCATCTGCTTCGAATGTTTTAAAAGATCTATCAATAGAAGAGGTTAAAATTAAAAATTCAATCGGGAATCGCTCTGATAACGCCAATAGCTCTTGTGACCATCAAATTTATCCTTCAAAAGAAGAATACGGAGGAAGAAGATCAGCATGCTTAGAGTCAAAAGTTAATAATAAGGAACTTCGTAAATGTAAGGGAGACTCTACAAGTGTGAGCTTTGATTACTTTGATGCCAAAGGATTGTCATACAATAAGATACCGATATTCGCTAATTCATACCTCAAGCCAAATGCAACTTTTATAGGAGAACAGCAATCAGGCATTAAGAGATACCAGATTAAGGTCGAGTTGAAGACGGTTGACTTGGTGAACTCTATGGTTACGGGATTCTTGCAGATATTGGGGTTAACCGAAGAAAATCCGAAGATAACGACATACTTCAGAGGTGAAATAATCAACAACCCGTTACTCAAGTTTAAATGGGAAGCACCTAATAAGAAATCACCTACCGACATACCCTTTCACAGATACTCATTTCTTACTGATAATAAGGACGATTTGGAGTATTGGCGCACGCTAACTGGGTCATACTCTTTGAGCGATGACGAGCTTAAAAAAAGGCTTTCTCGCATACAGAACGATATAGATTACTCCAGCGATTGTATTTTCATGAGATGGAAAGAAGAGTTTTTATTACCTGATTCTAGGGTAAAGCATATTCAGGGAGCCTCATTCGAGGGATTTTATTACATCGTATTGCATCTTAGTGAGAGTTCGAGAATGGCTGGTTCGATAAACGGACTTTACTATCAAAATGCTCCAGAAAAGATTCAGACTCTCAATTTGAAGTTCGTGGATGATCACGGAGTATGCTCAAAGTTTGATTTTGTTTAAAGACTATTTACTAGACTATTTACTGGCATTCTATATTTGCTTATTCCAGTTTTTTATCGTTTCTCCTGGCGTATATATCGGCAGTGAAAGGCTCCTCGAATCTCAAGGCTATCTTGTACATGACCCATACAAATCCCGCCACGGCAATACCCGCAGGTTTTGCATACCAAAGGGCTACGCCCAAGAAACATAAGGTTGATCCATTGTACATGGGATTATCATTGATGTTAAATGGGAAACCTGTCACTCTCTCATCCATCAAAATTCCAAAGTAGTCACCAAGATAGGTCCCAGTGACTCCCAATGCGTACATAGAACTGAGCACAAGTATGTTTCCAAATCCAAAGACCGCGACGGCCAATGCTTTGATAACCATTGAACTGGCCATTGGTCCGTAACTCGGCTGTTCGAGTAAAGCTTTTTGGTACACATGGTCTCTATAAATTCCAAGCGAAAAGATTGTTGCAGCCAAAAGGTAGCATCCAATCTTGGGTCCAACAATTCTGCTGATGAACTTGCTTTTGTATTCCGTTCGAGCAACAATATTCCAGAAAATTGGATTGAATGCTATGCATCCTATTGCGTATTTGAGCTCATTGTTCAAGTCAATGTTGTCATTGAAATGCTTGGCTAAGTAACTGATATCGTCCACACCCATTTTTCTCGATATTATATAGACTATCCGAAGGTAAAAAACTGTATTGATCTTTGCGCAGATTGGTGTAGGACTCTTTATAGTGGTACTAATTGATTCGCATGTGATTTTCGCCCTCAGCTATCCTCAGTGAAAATTAATTTCAACCTCAAATACGATGTCCGCAATTCTAAACCTGATGTCTCCTCTCAGTAGACGGTTCTTGCTATACTAGAACTCCCATCGCAAATACAAGGTACAAATTCCCATCCCTCGCAAGATGCCTATCCAAACCACTGGTGAACCCTTATCTGGTGCAGGGATGCTACACATCCCTGCACCATTATCACGTGATACGAAATGGTTCTCAGCACCAAGCGTCGCCGACACTGGCCCGCGGCTTTGTGTAACGTTGTCAGCCGTCTCCTCTCGTGACTAGAATCGTGACCAGGTATCACCTGCCCAAAAGAATATGTGCTTCGCACGACGCCGTCTCCTTCACGGCGTTTCCATCCCGCCTTGCTTCTTATACATCCCAACATCCTCCACGCGCTGGTGCTCAGATCTTCAGGAAAATATCCTTCATTACTCGCACGGCTATTGGTGAAGCAGCTTTCCTAAAGGGATTACTTTTCTCCACACGACCCCATTTTGTAACCCAACTTGATCCACTCTGCTTGGCCCATGTAGTCAGGTATTGCATAGGGATTTCTTTATTTGGCAGACATGTGTGATTTCCTGCAGATAGTCGAGCTTGTGCTTTTGTGTAATACTATGCTGAGAATTTTTGTGGGGTAGCTCATCGGTGCCGCTTGCAGCCATTCCTACTTTGATCAATAAGGCGAGCATTGAACAGATTCTATGTCAGTAGATTAAGATGGAACGGGGTAAAGAAATTATGGATGAGGAGTTTTATGTGTATAGTAGTTTCTTTCCTTATTGTTGCTTCGATGGTGCTTTTCATGGTGCAGATAATACTATGTTGCTATACGAAGGTTTCGATCCAGTAGATGAGGGAGGAACCTTAGGTAATCGAGTATAATGGTATAAAGTCATTATTATAAATAGGAGATAGAAAGTAGCATTTATATTTGAAGTTACAACTGGCTTAAGGTATTCTTTGTTAAAAAGTTAGGTTGGTAAAAGAGTAGCGCTTATAAGAAGTTATACTTATTAAGGAATAATACTTGCAATTGGGCGCGTATTGATAAATACAAAGAGGGTCAGAAAACAGGATTTTGGTACAAACTAAGATCTAATCAAGAGTGAGATCTAATAAAGAGCAAGACCTAAATAGTGAGATCTAGTAAAGAGCTGCACTGAGAAATACTTAATAGGCGAGAATTCAAGAGGAGATAGAATCAGCGTCAACATTTAAATTTCTGGAAGTTGCTTGCATTAGAACGGCCGGATAAAATTTAGTGTGTACTTGCATTTTTTCTGGAGCAGTAGAATTCGCTGATAAAATATTCTGACAGATTACAGTGTGTTGAGATTTTGCATCACTGCGGGGATTCAGTGAGGAGGCTAAACAACACCAAAACTCTGAGATTTGAAATTCAAGATCAGAGGAGAAAAGAACAGGATATTAGTATAATAAACAGTACTGAATAAGTTCCGATTGGTTAAAGACCAATATTAAAATAAGAAGAGACTTTAATTGACTTACAGCACGATGATCGAAGTTGGCACGCAAGATAGAAGCTTCTTAAAAGAAAACGGGGAGCCCGACATTTCTCCGAACAATTGCTGGGCATATCTTTCAACCAGATTTCCGACGCTTTTGGACATTCCGATCAGAAAAAGCGATAAGACTGTTCTTCAAACCCTCAATATTTTTCTGGGGTTGCTGGAGATGACCAGACTCAACTGGAGTCTGTATTTATTGGGATGGGCAGCTTGGACTGTTGATTCTTTGGATTTCTTTTGTGTTTCTGCATCAGCTCCTGAGATTGCAGCAACCTTGGGCACAGATATCACCGACATCACTTGGGGTGTGACATTGGTTCTTATGCTTCGTTCTGTAGGAGCATTGATTTTTGGGATTTCCTCCGATATTTACGGTAGAAAATGGCCCTTCATCATCTGTTGTCTTCTATTCGTAGTTTTGGAAATCGGTACTGGCTTTGTTCAGACATACAAACAATTTCTAGGTGTCAGAGCTCTTTTTGGAATTGCGATGGGCGGTATGTATGGAAATGCAGCCGCAACTGCCTTGGAAGAGCAGCCAGAAGGAGCCAAATCGGTTCTTTCTGGCTTCTTTCTTCCAGGATACAATTTTGGGTATTTATTGGCAATTGTATTTTACAGAGCCTTCCAGTTTACTTACAAGCCAGGTGAAGGTTGGAGAGCTTTATTCTGGTTTTCCGCCGGTCTACCAGTTATCTTGATCGCCTGGAGACTCTGTCTTCCTGAGTCTGCGAACTATCTTCGTCTCAAGGAAAAGAGAAAGATGTCATCCATAGCTGGTGTTGGAAAGTTCAAAAAAGTGAGAAAAAGTCTCGCAGAACTCATGAGGACAGAATGGCTCATGTTCATATACTTGGTAATTTTGATGTCAGGATTTAACTTCATGTCTCATGGTTCACAAGATTTATATCCAACATTCTTAGTGAAACAGCTTGGAGTTGGCCCTGACAGGAAGACAGTTATCATGGTTGTTGTGAACTTGGGTGCAATGTGCGGCGGTGTCTTCTTTGGCCAGCTTACTGAGTTTCTTGGTAGAAGACTCACTATTATAATCACCTGCATTTGGAGTGGAGCTTTCATATATCCCTCCTATATTTCAAAAGATTTGAATGTCATCACCGGCTGCTATTTCTTTTTATGTTTTGGTACCATGGGAGCATGGGGTGTCGCTCCATTGCATCTTTTGGAACTCGTTAATCCCGAAAACCGTGTTTTGCTTAGTGGTTTTGTCTACCAGTTGGGTAACTTAGCAAGTTCTGCCTCTTCGACAATTGAAGCCCAAGTAGGTTCCAGATTTCCCTTGCACGATAGTGGCCTTCAGGACGCCTACGACTACGGCAAGGTCATGGCGATTTTCTGTGGAGCTGTCTACGCATACATGATAGTTGCTGTTTTCTTCGGTCCTGAAAGATTCCACAGAGATTTGACCATCCACAGAACTATTTCGAAGGAAGAGATAATGGACTGTGAGAGCAGATTAGATAAGGATGAAAAGCCCGTCGTCGTTTATCAGGAATGAGCGACCCTTGGTCATTCTATCATGCGTACACTATTATCTAGTTTTAAAGCTTTAGGTAAATACTAATGACATGACATAATAAAGAAGTTTCCACATGAAGTAACCCTTTGCATTTGGTGCACTGATCTCGGGTTCTTTGTCGACATTTGACATCTTCGCGAAAAATCCAATTAGTCATACCTGAATTCTTGCGCTAAATTTCAGAATAGTTCTTTATAGAGTTAAAGCTATTAGTTATTAATTGTCATAACTACTACATATTCTATAATTAAATCATGTCAAAGTATGTTTGAAAATAAATTTGATAAATTCAATGATATAATGAGCTTTACTAACAAGTAAAAGACAAGTTCTTTTGTTAGGATCAGGATTCGTCGCAAAGCCAACTGTTGAAATCTTGTCCAAGACACCAGGTGTCAAAGTCACAGTTGCTTGTCGTACTTTGTCTAAGGCTAAGGAGTTAGCTGGTTCCGATGCCGATGCCATCTCTTTAGATGTTACTGATGAGAAGGCACTTAACGACGCAGTTTCGAAGGCTGATTTAGTTATTTCCTTGATTCCATACATTTACCACGCCAGCGTTGTGAAGGCTGCTATTAAGAACAAGAAGGATGTAGTTACCACCTCTTATATTAGTCCACAATTGAGGGAGTTGGAACCTCAAATCAAGGATGCTGGTATTACTGTTATGAACGAAATTGGTTTAGATCCAGGTATCGATCACTTGTATGCAGTGAAGACTATTGACGAGGTTCATCAAAAGGGCGGTAAGATCAAGTCTTTCCTCAGTTACTGTGGAGGGTTGCCCGCACCAGAGGATTCTGATAATCCCTTGGGTTACAAGTTTTCATGGTCGTCGAGAGGTGTCTTGTTAGCTTTGAGAAACTCTGCTAGCTTCTGGAAGGACGGAAAGGTGGCCAACATTAAGTCTGAAGATTTAATGTCATCAGCCCAACCTTATTTCATCTACCCAGGTTTCGCTTTCGTTGCATACCCAAATAGGGATTCTACTGTTTACAAAAAGTTGTACAATATTCCAGAGGCTGAGACAGTGATTAGAGGAACCTTGAGATACCAGGGTTTCCCTGAATTCATCAAGGTGTTAGTCGACATTGGTTTCTTGAGCGATGAGGCTTCAGATATCTTCAGTAAACCTATCCCTTGGAAGGAGGCAACTGCGGCCGTCGTCGGTGCCAAGTCAAGTAGTGAAAAAGACATAATTGACAGGATCGTTGAATTGACCACTTTTAAAGATGAAGCTGATAAGGAGCGTATTTTATCTGGTCTTAAGTGGTTGAACTTGTTTTCTGATAAGCCAATCACTCCAAGAGGAAACCCCTTGGATACTCTTTGTGCCACATTAGAAGAATTGATGCAATATGAGAAGGGTGAAAGAGATATGGTATGCTTGCAACACAAGTTTGGTATTGAATGGCCAAGCGGTGAAGAAGAAGTCAGAACCTCCACTTTGGTTGACTATGGTGATCCAAATGGATATTCTTCCATGGCCAAGTTAGTTGGTGTCCCTTGTGCCGTTGCCTCTCAAAGAGTCTTAGACGGAAGCTTGGGTAAAGGATTATTAGCTCCTATGTCACCAGAAATCAATGACCCAATCATGAAGACTTTGAAAGACAAATATGGTATCTATTTGGTCGAAAAGACTATCTCGTAAGCCTTACAGCTATTCTTTATATAGAATTCTATGTATTGTTCACACTCTAAAGTCTGAATTTTAGTCAAACTCCTCAGAGCTCTCATCGTAACCTTCAGTATATAAGTCTATGAGATTACTTATTTTCTCAACTAATTCCAGCTTATCTTCAATCACATTAGTATGCTTGGAAAGCATTACTGCTTTACGATAAAGTTTTAAGTCATCTTTAATACCATCGGATATACGGATTTCGGTATATAGCTGTTTGTTATTCTTAAAGATGCTTGGAAAAGTGTCCAAGTGTATTATGTCATCTAATCTATTGTTCTCGTATGCTATTAGTCTAAGGTGTTGATCATGCTCATTTAACACTTCCTTCTTCTGATCTCGCTTCGCTATGACTGACTCAGTAAAAACATGCTTCCCGTATGATGACGCACCTAGATCGATTTCATCCATAGGAGCTTGTACGTCTGGTATCTTCAGAGTCAACAAACTGTCCATATCAATCGCATTATCAATGATGCAAGAGTCTTGTTCGCTATTTTGAGGCTTAATCCGTATCTCATTGATAATATTTCTATTATAAGTGTCTCCCAATAATTCAGCTTCCATGGTTCCCATGCTAGTGGGGTCATTAAGCTGATTATTCAAACCCCACAATGAGTTGACAAATAATGCGGGAATTGCTGACGTATGCCAATTACTTTTAACATCAAACTGAGAAGACAATAATGGCGAATCGTAATTGGGCCTAATAGGAAAATATAATGTTGAATTCTCCGACATTTCAACCATGCTTGCAATACGAGAATAAAGATGGTGTCTCTTTGGCAACTCTCTATCCATCAACGCATAGGACCATATGCTGTATTTGCTACTGCTTCCGCTATTGAAATACTCATCTCTCAAATCAATTAAATACTCGGCAGTAAACCCACTCCACGCGCTGTCTGTTTCTGTAAGAAGATTCATTCCCTGTAATAAATCTGTTTTTTCAAGGATCTTTCTAAAATCCTCCAAGTATAAGTCCGAGTTTTTTGCATATTCCTCCCTTCCAACGTTGAACGTGTCAAACTCTTGCTGAGGAAAATTCCAATGGGTACCGTAGCGTCCCTCTCCATTATGCTGCCAATCCTGCAAAGCCCTTAAAGAATTTGGAGAGTAGATTAACTTGTTGTAATCAGTCCAGTATTTTGTGTTCCTCTTATTTAAGCTAGAAGCTAAGTTCTTTCCCAAATCAAGGCTCTTTTGGTACTCATTCTCTTGCAATCTTTCTCCAACTTCTATGACCTTATACTGATGCCCCAAGTTCACCTCCGGCTCATGATATTTATACTTGTTTAAAGCCCCAAATCCTCCCCTATGCTCGAACAAAAGACCTCGGGGCTGGTAATCAATTTTGCCATTTGGCCTCTTATCGCCAATGAGAAATGTATTGTTATTATAGTATGTCTCGTCATCCTTCGAATAAGCAAGATGTGCCTCCTGGTTATTGTAAAGATGAGTTACTACATGATTGGACCTATGAGAAGCCGATATGGTGATGACTTCGGACATTTTTCATCTAGTATAAAGGCTCATCTCTTAGCCGATGACAAGAGGCTGTTATCAACAGATTTTTCATCACGTGACTCGAAGAGCACTATGGTCGACGTGTTTAAAGACAGCATCATGATTCATCTTTTCCATTAAAAACTATTGTCTAGATGAGGATCTTTTTTCAAGGTTTGTGTGTATTATGTTTTGCCTTGTCTCTCGCATTAGCTATAGACTTTTATGAGGTTTTGGGGGTTCCTCGAGACGCAGACGAGAAGCAGATTAGACAGGCGTACAGGCAACTCAGTAAGCAATACCATCCAGATAAGAACCAGTCACCAGATGCACATGAGAAGTTTATTCAAATAGGAGAAGCGTATGAAGTTCTTTCTGATAAGGAGAAAAAAGCAAACTACGATAGATATGGTAGCGCTGAAGGGCCTCGTCAAGAAGAAATGGAGTTTGGAGATATATTCAATCAGTTTTTCGGAGGCTTTGGCGGAAGGCGTCAGAGAGGAAAGCCAAAGGGAGAAGACACACGTGTCAATTTGAGACTTTCGTTGATCGATTTTTATAATGGGAAGGAGCTAGACTTTGATGTTGAGATGACGAACATATGCGAGCACTGCGAAGGTTCGGGTTCAGCAGACGGTATTAAGAACGTATGCTCCCAGTGCAATGGACAAGGGTTTATACGCCTTCAGCGGCAATTAGGTCCAATGATCCAAACATTCAACACGCAATGCGACGCCTGTGGTGGAAAAGGACATACCATAAAGAATGCATGCAAGCATTGTGGTGGAGGTGGCACAGTAAGAGGAGGTAGGCATTACGAAGTTTACTTGGAGCCTGGTACCCCAAGAGACTCGCAGCGGATCCTTAACGGTGAGGGTGATCAAAACCCAGACTGGACTCCAGGTGACTTGATTTTCAGCTTCCATGAGAAATTCTCAGAGAGTTGGGGTTACAGGAGGATAGGGCATAACTTGTACCGTACAGAAGTCCTCACTCTCGAGGAGGCACGTCTGGGCGGTTGGAAACGTTCCATTCCATTTTTCGATAAGATAGATCTGGAAATCGTGCTCCTGAGGCCCCCCAACAAGGTCGTTGTGGATAATGAAGTGGAAATCATTCCAAATAAGGGTATGTCTATACCAAATGAGCTCGACAAATTTGGTTCTTTGTACATCGAATACAAGATCCTTGTTCTGCAAGCGAGCTCGCTCCACAAAGATGAATTATAGCATAATATATATATATAGAGCGACGCCAGAATATACATCAAGAAATTCTTCTCCCTGTCACTAATTCTCTATCCCATTATGTTTAGCGGCAACTACTCCATATTTTGTTTTTAGTTTCCTATCATACATTCTTTACCAATTTTTTCCATATTTGAGCGCTCTGCTTGGAATAGAATTCTGAATTATCATCTTCAGTTTTCGAAAAGCGTGCAGCTTGGTACATCCCTTTCTTTTATATAAAGCAATCATGCGTCAACTTTTGACGTAGTATCGTATTTATACCTACTTTTGGCAATACTGCTGCATAATCAAAAAGAAGTAATCACCATAAGAATCGTAACGCCCAATGTGGTACTATGTTCGTGAGCCCTAAATGTAATAGTTGTAGGTATCTTTGAGTAAGAATCTGATACAACATATCATGAGCTTTAGTCAGCTAAAATTACGGACTGCTTCAAAGCTAATGGAGATAAAAATAGTAATCTAACGAATCTTCGAAGTTGAATGCAGTACATGAATTGAAATGTGCGGCGCTGCTGTCAATCTGCGAGTGTTCTCGTAGTCATGCGCACGATAATGCTCTAGGTAATGTGCTTAAGACCTACCTCTCACGTAAGGAAGGTTCACCGAAGGATTCTTGTCGATCCAGAGATTGCAGGCAAGTAAAAGTAGCAAGAAATTCAGTAAAAAATCTAAATGAAAGGGTTACTAACTGGTACTGTCTGTTCGCACCACCTCTTATAGTTCTTTTGAGTGTACTTCGCACAAGCCATAGTCAGTACATCTGCGACTTCACGCGTCAACTGATATCTAGACAGCAGATTTTCAAGAAGGTGCGGGTTCGTAAAGAGACCGTTTATCAGAATGCCTTCCATCCCCTCTCTGCGCTATGTATCGTTTTCAGATAACATACACCAGCAGAACCGAAAGAAGGAGAGAGCATGTATATGTTGGTCATGGGAATCGCCTCGAAAAAAATAGGACCTGGATAGGACGGTGCTATCATCATATATCAGTACATCATACGTCAGTATCGCACCTAACGATTCGGCAATCATGAGAGGGACGTGTAGCCACAAATTACAAGGTTGCATTGTAGTCCTGCAACTTCGCACCAAACTAACCTTTATCTTCCTGGTCGGAGGAAAATTATAGGAAAAATCTATAAATGTAGAAACTCGACAGGAAAACCAATATTTAAACCAAGGTATAGAGGAAATAAAGTGAACCAATATAATGATGAGAAAATCTTTCACTTGCAAAAGCTTTCCTAACGCTTTCAATCTACTAATGCTAATCATACTTTTCTCGAGCAAGGTATATGCCGCTAAGCTTACTTGGACTTTAGACTTAGACGAGTATTTAGCAGAAAGCTCTAACGTGGTAGATAATGGAACCCACGGTATAGATATTGTTTACGTTGGTGGCGTAGAATTCAATAACACTGACCAGTCCTTGCTTTACGGAGTTGATGTAAGTGGTACTGAAGTGTCTGCCATATATACTCAATTAGCAGCAGGTATACGGGCCATTCATGATTCAGCAACTGATACGAGCATTAGAACTTATTCTTATCATTCTAGCAATGGTCATTTGAGTACACGAAAGTTAATAAGACCGCTCGATCCTGAGTCACATAATGATGGAAAGCTTACCGTCGTAGTTAAGTACGGTGCACATCAGGTGGGTACAGCTATCACGCAATTCGTGTCTGAAGTAATTTCGGCTACAGTCCAACAGTGGATTGAAATTGTCATCAATGGTGACAATTGTGGTACTAACTATATGGAAAAGGGGGAAATAATACCTATAGATAAGAACTGGACTCATGCCGCTGGTTACATCTTAGCTACGTTTGCTACACATGGCAACAAGTGCGATACCTCCATCTCAAATTCATTGTTGGAGTTTGGAATGCAATGGGCTAATAACGCTATCGACAATCATCCTTACCAAGATTCTTGGAAGGTTGGTTTCTCTCATGGCGGAACATTGCATCTTTGTATTAGGATCGCCAACAAGTCGTATTACCTGACTTATGCAGAGGCTAGAAAACAAGTCAACTCAATGAGATGCGCCAAAGGATTTCATAATGGGGGTCCGTTTAATGGGTTGCAACATGATGAGCTATAGAACTATTGTACGCAGATATTAACTATGCAAGAAGTTTTCCAAAAGGTCCAGTTCGGGTTCAATGTCGAAAGAAGTCAAATACTTTTGTGATTTTCAAGGAAGTGTTTGGCTCACATTCTCGACAGCACCAGGTTGATTACCAAAGGTAATGTGAGTAGCAAATACGCTCTAGTCTGTCTGTCGGACATTCTCATGTCGAAGAAAGTATGCCTACAGAATATAGATGAAACAGTGCAAGGGAGGTCATGTAGTTGCATCCGTCTTCTTTTATAATTGGAGGGTGCGTCTTCCATATGCTTTGAAATAGATCTGCGGTTACGCACAAATACATAAAACTAAACTTTTGCATTCCACTGATCACGAGAAACATCTTGTTCTAGCTTGCGAAAGAAAAAGACAAACCGAAGAGCCTATATTTATTGGTCTTTCTCGTGATCATTGACATATTTTACTTTGCTTGTAACTCGGTTCAATTCTTTCTTTTTCAATATAGATTATGGAGCGCAAGCTCCGATGCCAATAAATCTTGACATACTGTAAAGACTATTACGCATGTGGCACATAGTATTGCATCTCATTCTGGCACAACAAACTTTTACAAGGCAATACATCAGTGTCAAGAGACATAAGGCCAGTCTCCTCTTCTACGACCTGGATTTATATGTAAATGGACAATTATATATTTTTACAGATTGTATCAAAATTTCAAATATTTCGCAGCCTTGGACACTGCTGGACAAAGTTTAAAACCAGCCTATTATTCAGAGCCTAAGGGAAGCAAATGCCACAAAGATATGTGTAGTACGGCAGAAAAGAAAAATTTAATCAAGCTATTATAGAGGATGCGATCAAGACAATATGATCAAGACGGTGTAAACAATACAATAAGGTCAAAAAAAGAATATCGTAATCAAGAGGTAATCAAAAGAATGAATTATAGAAGGTGATCAGGACCGTTGAGGTGGACTCAATTTTCCTCTTATACTGCATATCGCCCTATCTTCTTTTCTCTAATGTATTCCTATTCCTGCAAACTCTCAGGCGTCTGAGCTTCATACGATAATCATGCGATTGCAACAATATTCAGCGAATGGCAGTTCCTAAGCTTTTCCGTAGCGGCCGCTAGGGTCCTTTAGAGCAGAAAATACTGCTATTATCCATCGACTGCATCTTTTGCACTGCCGCTGGTCCTCGCTCGCAGTGTGCGTGAGCGCAGCAGCTACTGAGGCGGGACGAAATTTCGACGTGACCGCTAAGAAGCCATGCCGAACCCGCACGATGCCGGGAGTTCTCCCGGCGAATACATAGTCAGATGACTGAGGTCGTGACTTCGAAATACAGATGATGGATGAATCATTAGCGTACAGTTTTGTACTAACTGATCAAAAAATTACTATAAAGAAACGTAAAGAAGACAAAATTATTCTGATCACACTGTATTGAGCAAATCATCTACACTAGCTCGAGTAAACTCTTGTACTAATAAAACAGCAACTTTCTGTGTATTCTTTCCATAGCCATTTTACTTCATTTCCATCATTAAGCATCTTTGACACAAAACCTCAACTCCATCGTAAGCACTATTCTAGTTGTGCACAGTTGTATCTGGCTTCCCTGCGAAAAGTCGTCTCACATATAATTGTCGCGAAGAACGCTTCGAGGAGAAAGCAAAATGCAGAAGCATCACAGCAATACTACAACAGCAAATAACACCTTGGTTTTCCGATAATGAGGCGATCTCCAGCAGGTGTTATATGTTGCTAGCGAAACACGCACTTCAGATAGCGATGCTCATCTTAAGCTTTGTGGCGATGCGGGTCTGGCCCGCATCACGGCCACAGCATCCACGATTGTGTTCGCATTGCACGTCTCACTTGTGCACGCTGATTTCGGGGCTCCATGATAAAGAAAACACCACGCAGTCTAAAAATTCCACCCTGCCTATCTCGCCTGCACAGTCTATAAATATACAAATATAAAAATACACTAGCTGAACAAACCCTAAACGGTCTAGAAATATGCTACATCCCTAGAAGAATACTACATCCCTTAAAAGGCTATCATTCATCCTTTAGTGTAATTTTCCTCTCTTTTTTTTTTTTTTTTCGATCAGAACATTGTCCAATATAATTGCTCGTAGTATATGGTAGGGCGGTGCCCTTGCATGAAATTTTTCAGAATCACAAATATATCCAGCACGGAATACACAAAAGTCTCGTCCATGTTAAACCATAGCATACAAGCTCAGTACATAGGTCTTATGGTATATGTTGGGTACGATCAAAGTTCCCTTTGACCGTACTCGTGCTCATCTCCATTACTCCTCCTATCCTGGTGTACCTTGTTCTTTACCCCCACCTAGATTTTCTCTCCGCCTTCTAATCTTATGATAAAAGTTGGAGTACGTATGCGCACGAAAGTTAAACTGTCTCGGCCTTCTTATTTTGTGTGTCTTTCGCCACAAAAACCTGCCGATACACGCAATTTTTGCGAGAGCTGGGGAGCTGCTTCTTGCTATTTTAGGGGAATCCCGCAAAAATCCTACCATACGGTTGCGAACATTTCCCATCTAAGTTGCTCAGTTTACGGAGAAAGGTGCAGCCCACATCCGCGAAACGCATAAAAATCTCAAGCTGCTTCTTCTACATAAGGCGGGACTAAGAGCAAAACACAACTACAGAATATATAAATATGACAATGTCAAACAATTACAAATGTAATATTTCTAGTGTAAAATTAATTCTTAATCGTTGAAAAATTCTTTGAAAGTTTTTCTTTTTTTTTTTCTTTATTGGACTACAGAAAGAAATTTTGGACAGTCAGAAGGAGTTCCTTTTTTGCTTTCTCATCTCTGATTTTAATTGATTTGCTTGCTACATACTACAAAAGATATAGGGCGCAGCATTTTAGGAGCAGTGCAAAGGAAAAAAAATTTAACTAAGTAGTGTAACGATAAACGGGTATCGCTATCTAAATAGTTATAAAAGAAAAAAAAAGACGCTAAAGTAAAAAAGAGAAGACAAAAAGAAAGAAATTTGAAATAGAACAAGGTTGACTTTGACACAAGAAAAGAAAGACCAGACAACGACTGAAAGTAATCAAGAAATAGCGGATTTAGACCATAAATCATATCTGCAAACCATTCACAAATCATACTTAAGGGACAACTAACTGAAAGGACTTACAAAGAAAGAATCAAATAGTTATAAAGCTGATCTGGTGAAGGTGAAAAAGGCAATTGACTTATACACAGGAAAAAGAGAAGATGTACAAAACCATCAGTACGGTAAGCTTAGACAGCGTAAAGTTGCAATTAAGATCAGACTCTACTGAGTCATTTTGCAAGCTAGCTAAGACAAACACAGGATGTTCTGATGTGGTACAACAAGAAGAAGTGGGGGTGATGACACTGCCAATGAGCTGTGAGGAGATGTTGGAGAGAATGCCGGAGCTTTTGAAAAGCAGGCTGATAGAGGATATATTCACGGCCGAAAGTTTTTTCGCCCTTAGTTTGCAGGACTTGTCAGAGCAGTTGGTGCGAGACAGTAAGGCGAACCATCTCATAATATCACCTATTGGGGAAAGTGACTTTCAAAGACTCAGTGCAGCACAGAGAAGACACTTGGTTGAACAATTGAAGAATATAGCGATGCAGGTCCAGAACCTCCATGGCTTGATCTTAGAGTTCAACGAGAACCTCTCAGAAAGGTACAACAGCATTATATCCAATCTCAAACTTACAATTTTACTTAATGTCAAGAAGTTTAGCATTTATGAAAACTCTAGGATCATGTTTGATTCACTTCATAGCTTGAAGGAGTTGTTCTCTTCATTGGACTTCCACAGCTTACATGATCTCTTGGATGAGATAAACGACAGCATCTTCGAATACAATCATTCTATCGACGAATTTTTAACATTAGGCATAGAACCTCCTTCGCCAAGCGCTCCTACAGGTGAGGAGCCTCCTGAGGGTTTATACAAGTGCCTCATTAATTATGTCTACACGGTTGAGTCAGGTTTGAACTGCCTGTCGCCATTCGTCACGAGGGAATGCGGCCGCTACATGGAAATACTAGATGAAGTCAAATGTGGCTTCGGAGATTTCTTCGAGCAGTTCAAGAAATTTATCACGACTGGAACAGTTGGTCGTCCAAGAAAATTCTGCTACGATATACTTCTGTTCGATGATCATTTAAAATCCGGACATTACTGGAAGAGCGTAATGATAGAAAAAGTGAAGGCCTAGATAGATACATATTAAAAATTCTTAGATTTTCTATTCTCGAGAATACCATTAATGACATACTTTTTAATATTCTTTGGAAAACCAAAACTAGCATTACTCCTTCTTCGCTTTGGTCCTATTCTTTACCAGCCTGAAGATTCTGATGAGAATATATATAATTCCGAGGAATACAACGCCATTAGTAATTACATAAACAATGCTTCGATCTGAAGCTACCGGTATAGAAACTTTCAGCGCACCATGATCTGGGTTAAGATGATAAAATACTACACCGTCGTCAAAGAATCTCTCGTAGTTACCACTTCCTTGCCTCCTATAGTCAAATGGGTTTGCATTCAACACTTTTGGCTCACGAACATCACAAGCGTAGAACACTAGGGGTCTATTAATATCAACCGTCGAGTAAGGTAGATTCAACTGAGGAGCATGATATCTCGAATGCAAAGGTAAATCTATTATCTTATGTGGTTCTATTTCCATTAAAATTTCACTTCCCCAGTCATCGACTCTATACTCAGGAAGTTCGAGGTCTGTATTGCCATAATAATGAAGGATCTTGAACGGTCTTGGAATCTGGTATTTATCAATAAAAGCCGACTTTTTTAAATCCAAGTAATAATACAAGGAGCAAGTTTCGACGTCACTATCTTGTGGAACCTCTGTCTCATTTATTTGTGTTGAAAGTATCGGATGCAATCCTTTTGCTTTAATTTCAGAGGAGTACCTAGAATTTAATAGTCTATGCCTTGGCTTTACGTGAAAGAGTGTCTTATGCATGAAATCTTCATTATTTGATGGACTCTCCAAAGGGTCCAACACAATTCGAATACCTGAAAGAACTAGGTCTTCTCTATCACTCACTTTATCCTCAACTATGAATATTCCAATCTCTTTTTTGAACCCTTGCTTTAATCCTATCTGGCTGTTTGTTCTCGAGTACCCACTTAATATCACTGTTGTTTGATTCTGGGAAGTGCTAGATAAATATTGTACTGAAACCTCTTTACTGAAATCAACAATCGTCTGATCTGATACTAAATTTTGAATGAACAGGATAAATTTTACATTTTCTATTGAGTCCAGGTAATAATAAAACGAATCGAATGCTTTTACAAAGTTCTTATCAGAAACTCCAAATGTCGCTTCCAATAGATTTTCAATTTGATTCCAACATACTTCGTAGTCACGGTTTGTGGGTTTTAAGTATATGTTCAATCCCCTCAGGTACCTCTTGAAGAGAAATTTAGAGTTTTCAAAATCGTTTAGTTGAATATTTAGGTCACAAGGAATCTCATTAGCTCTACCTGGAATGATGTATCTTTCCTCCACTGGGTAATCTCGAGAATCTAATTTCAACAGTGTGCCATTTACGCTTTCTATAACATCCTCATTCGTATCCAGTGGATTGAAGATTGTTATTCTTTGTCTAATTGTCATTGAATCGATGGCTCTATGCCGTTTACTTCCTATGAATCAAAACTTAAAAAACAGAATTCGCAAGTTGAGCAATTGCCTTAAATTTCACAATGCCAATAAACGCATTATATTGTTCTAAAAAAAATCTATGAATAAATGACTCAATTATTGGAAGATTTCCAAAGTTGGGCTACAGAATGCTTTGCAAAGGCCAAGGGATCGGTTACTTTTCCATCTTTTGGAATGGGCAATTCAGATGCGAATGAGCTTACTGGAAGAACCAAGACGTCACTAACTAATTTTGGAATAGTGAGTGCATGGAATTCCTTCCAGGTAATCTGCTGGTATATAGATGATTGGATATAATTGTTGAAAAACTTCAATATTACGTCGGTCCAGATTCCACTTCCTGTCCACTTGAGAATCTTAATGTATCTTTGATTGGGGCTTCCAACAAGTTTAAGATCATTAGGAATCTCTTCTGGTCTTTTCTGTAATTTAAGTGTCTTTTCTGTGATTTCTGCAATTATTTCTCTTAATATCGGATGTCCAGGTTTTGATTGAATTATGAATTGTCCAAATTGTAAACGACGAGCCTGCTCCTTTTTCCACTCCTTCGAGTTAGAATCAACTTCGATTCCTATAATCATACCTAGCTCTTGCGGTGAAACGTTTTCAGGAATCCAGTTAGGAATAGGCTGTAGGGGGTATGTGTCAATGTCCGCCCACAAGCCTCCTTTAGCGAAGAGAATCAAGTATCTGAAAAAGTCCATTTTCAAGACAATATCAGGAAGTAAACCGTAGGCCTTGGGTATTTCTGGTATCCCAGAGTATAGATGCTTGACTACTGCATGAGCTGTATCATCGTTGAATATCTCATGTACAAATCCAGGATTTTTATATGCCCATTGTGACTCTCCCTGTCTGAATACCTCTCCAAATCTATCATCATTCAACCCATGTTTCCAGGACTGCCAAATGTAAGCAGGAAACTTACCATTAACCTCGTAGCTCCTCAACGCTATGAGTTTTTCTCTCAATGAAAGATTTGGATTAGAGTTGTGGTTCTTCAAATACCTCACCTCAGAAATCAATTCCTCATTAAGCTTCTCAAGTTTGGCAAATCTACGCTCTTGTGAAGCCATATACTCTTCATTGAACTTATACAACTTCTGCAAAAGTATATCTTGGCTTTTCTCCTGTTCAGTGTTGAGCAATTTTGATAATCCCAAGAGGCTCTCATTGGGAATGCTTTGAATCACCTTCTGTACATCCCTCGTTGCAGGCCGCATCAAAGCCAAAGTCACAAGTAGGAGGGTTCCTCCTACTAGGACCATGGATAACGTCACCTTCTTTGCCTTATTGAAGTAGTGGCGCATGTATTTATAGAACTTATGAGTTGATTTGTTCTGTTCTCAAATGAAAATAGAAACTTCAAAAAAAAAAAATAATAAAAAAAAAAAAAAAGATTGATCAGAGCAAATCCATGGAACTAACTTTACACTTCAAGGAATTGCATTTACTATAATAACTCAAGGCAATCTAAGATTGAAATGCAATTATATGGTGGAGCATTGACCACGAATCTTCCACAAAATTTGGTGGACGTATCGACCTTTAGGGAAGTTCCCGATAATCAAGAAGTATTCATATTGGAGAAAGGAGTGCTGGATATCTCTCTAATATTCGATATTCTTGAGCATGCATCAAAAGACTTAGAGAATTCCGTTGCACTTCATGTTGAGGATGTATTTGGGGATAATAGCTACAAGTCTGTTGAAAATATTCAACTAGAGCATTTGAACACGGAAGCCCGTATAGTTGCCATTGATATGGCCGAAGTCAAATCATATATGGCAATAATCAGATTGGAAACCGTATCCACTGATATAGTGATAACGTGTAATTTCCCTGCTAGGGGTGAAGAACTCGAACAGCTTGCCTACAAATTGTTTCGAGAAGCCGTGCTGAGTCTTCGAGTTGAAGACTGGCTGTTGTTCTCGTGAAAGAAATCGAAACTATTACAATCAACATCATTATTATTATTATTATCTAATTCGTATTACTCTAGCTCTTAGTATTATTATTATTATTATTATCATTAGCATTTAAAATTACACTTCTGTTAACTTCATTAACATAAAATGGAACAGATGGAATGCCGGGTTCGTCGGGACTATTTCCAGCAACATTAGAGGCTTATTCCGCTCCAGAAGTCCTTCGAAACGAGTGCTGTTAGAAGGAGACCAATTGAAATTGAATTTCCAGTGAGATAATAGTAAAGCTTTTCAAAAGTATGAATCAACAATTCAGGTAATATGTGCACTATCCAGTATATACCCACAGTTAATAGGATAAGATTGATCGTGTTCAAAATAATCGTCTCTTCCTTGGATAGAACCGGTATGGGCGAGTAGTATACGTAGTGGTGGTATGCGCTTTTGATTTTGCCGACTAGCATATTGCCCTCTTCAATCCCTCAAAAATGCAGTCAGTGAGTTTCCAATATGTTATTCTTTTACTGTATATCGTACAGATATTACAGAACGCTAAGTTTGTAACGATAGAGTTAAAAGCAATTAAGCTGTTGTTGTATAATGACAATGATTTGTGTGTTTCTACTTTCAAGTCTGATGACCCTCTTCCTCTTTTCAGCACCTCCAACGATATTCTTTGGTACTGTGTCGAAAACAATCTTACTATGCCAAGCTTTTCTTACAATAAATAGGTGTATACAATCAATTGGAGCTTCGATACAGATTAGTACTTTTTTGTTTTTTTTTTTCTGCTTTTTTCTTTGCTTCTGGCTCTAACTTCTCTTGATTCTTTTCAAACAATACGTGGGTAGTGAAAAAAAATCCTTGATGGTGAATATATTATGAACTGCCTGCCAATTCAAGAAATCAGTCCGATTTGGAATGATAGTAGTACCTTATCGTTAGAATTGAAGTTCTAAGTAGGTTTTTTTTTTCTTCTTTTTCTCTCCTGTTTTGGATTTTTATACTGCGAAATCTGTCATTCACTACAGGACCCTAGATAGATGAAATGATATAAGTTCTCTATTTATATGCGGATAATACACCTGGACCTCTTTGTAGTTCCAAGTTATGTAGATTTTCCTTTTATTAGGTAAAAAAATGGGAGTTTTAAGCCAAAAAGGTGTATATCTAGATTTTGAGATTGTCCTACTACCATGAAGAAGCTCCAATATCAAACCATCAGAAACCCACCGGAGTTCCCGGAGTACTAGGAGGAGCTTCCTTCTAGAGAATCAGATCTGCGGACGCAGTTTTATGAGGAAGGAAACGAGTAGGATTCTTTAAAATGGCATTTTAGCAGTTCGAGCGCAGCCCGAGCATAGCACCATATGAGCAGCAAGGTTCTACTCGCAATGACAAAGCAGAAGGCAGCCAAACAAATGGCTCAGTATAGGACATGAGCATTCAAATAATTCATTCTAACTCTAGAATTGCGAGGGAAACCTTCAGCTTTATTATGGGGTTCGAGATGGAATCATCAAACGATTGCAACTTTTCTCGAATTAAATGCATGGGTAATGCAAGGGTACCCTTGTACAATAAAAGAACCAAGCAATTGTAGCCTGCTAGGTGGATGGCAGATGTTGTCGAAGCAGGAAAATTGGAAAGCTTGCTCATAGAGCTTCTGAGAAATTGCATAGTTTCAGAATCCCTTGGCAGGCTATGCTCAATGTAGTTGAGGATGTATCCCATAGAAAAAAGAGCGGCATCGTGAAGCTTTTCATCATCATTTCCACGGATGATAGAGTCATATGCTTCGAGTATCAATTGGTAAAGTGCGGGAACATAAGACTCATCGAACTGTGAGCCACCTGTGCTAGTTACGACAAGTATTCTTAGTATTTGGTTGACGCTATCATCGATATTTTTGTTTCTGATTTTCTGGAGGGTCAGGTCAATATGCTGTTGGATATCGGTTACTGGGTGCGTAGGAAATCTCGTAAAAAACTCTTCGAAATAGGTAGGCACGAATATTCCTTTAACCTTCTCAAACACAATTCTTGAATATACAAATGTGGAATCTAGTACTTTCAAAAGTACATCTGGGATGTCTATTGTATCGCAATATCTTATTAGAGATTCTTTTGTGATTGGCAGTACACGGAGATCGTCTAGATTGTACGTTACGTCATCGAATAAGAAACAGACACATACTTCATCCAAATCCAGTGCTGATATGACATCTTTTGCGATAAGGGCTCTCATATTTTGTTGAATTAAAGATATTATAAGTCGACCGCCATTCTCGTCACGAGGAATGCTCTTTAGAATTTCTTGCAAATTGGATAGAATGGTGTCCCCTGAGGCCCTCAAAAAGCGTGTATCTTTTCTTTGCAAATCTATCAATGAGTTGATTAAAATTGTATTTTTTTGCTCGATCTTTCCTCCATCTACAAAGTATATTCCCTCAAGTAAGTATTCAAGCTCTTCTTTAATGCTGTTTTTCTTGCCTAGGCTACGCAAATCATTTATGTCTGCCACTTCAATGTTTTCTTGGAGTTCTTCATCAGAATTTGTATCATTGTTTTCACTCCGGTCATCTTTCTCCCACGAGCTTCCCGAGCTCTCAGGACCTTCTTTTTCTTCATTCTTCTGTTCCATGATATAACTCCTTCTATCACCATAACCAGCGCGATCCTTAGATCTTTCCCGGTTTTCCCTTTTCAGCTTACCATCGTCATTGACAAAAACACCACTCTGATTCAAAGTACTATATATTTGGTCGAGGTCCATCTGGCTCAAGGTTTTCACATCTACAGTGGTATGGTCGTTACTCTGCGAAATATCCTTTTGGGCTGCTTCTAGTCTTTTTTGCACAGACAACTTTTCCGGACTTCCCTTGCTTTCTACTAAGCTTCCGAATAAGGAATCCCATGCGTTCTTCTCTTTTTCACTTCGACGTGGGGTCGTACTAGGGCTGCTACAAGAAGATACTCTCCGTATCTTCGTCGGGCTCTCAAACACATGTTTTTCTGGTTTATCACCTGTGTCTCTATTATTTCTCTCGCTGTACGCGCCGCTAGAAGGAGATTTTGGAGTCTCTCTCATCTTCATCTTCTTTGGGGTCCCCAATGTTCTCACCACTTGGCAGTATTTTTTTGGTGAACCAATTTCTTCGTCATTCACCACCTCCAATTGCGATTCGTTTATAGCTGCTTGCCTCCTTTGAGAAGATCTTGTACTTATATGCGCTGCTGGAAGCAACTTGCGTCCAGGGCTTATTGTGAAGGCATCGTCTATCATTTCGTATGTCAAAAGCTTTCCCTGTAAATGAGTGTATTCTCCATGATCCTCATCGTCACTAGAGAAAAGATCATTATTTGCCTTTCTAGTATTCCTTCGCCTTTTATACTGGTTTCCATAGGTCGCCATTCCAATTGAACGGCCTCTAGTATTCTAGTGCATATGAAACAAGATTTCTATATCTTCAATTGTCACGTGATTGCTCAGGAAACTGAAATCAAGATTTCTCTAAACACAACGAATACTAAGAACTCGATCATAGAATCCGTGCTTAGAATGTCTTTGGAAAAGAAAATACGGAACTTTTTACAAGGACCAAGGAAAGGGGAGACATATGAGCTAAGAAGCGGGCTCGTTTCTCAATACAGGAATGAAAGAAAGGATGCCATTCAGAGGGTAATCCAGGCAATGACAGTGGGCAAAGATGTCTCGTCATTGTTTCCTGATGTATTGAAGAACATCGCAACGTACGACTTGGAGCAAAAAAAGCTAGTCTATCTCTATCTTATGAACTACGCAAAGACGCAACCAGAATTGTGCATTCTAGCTGTCAATACCTTCGTTCAGGACACAGAAGATCCCAATCCATTGATTAGGGCATTGGCGATCCGAACGATGGGATGCATCAGGGTTGCTAAGATGGTGGATTACATTGAGATTCCATTACGAAGAACTATCAAGGATGAAAATCCTTATGTGAGAAAGACCGCCGCAATCTGCATCGCTAAGTTGTACGACTTAGATCCGACTGTTTGCGTAGAACTTGGATTCTTGAACGATTTACTAGGATTAATAAAGGATCCAAATCCCATGGTTATTGCCAATGCTTTAAGCGCAATTGAGGAGATCGAGGCGATTAATTCGAGCAGTGGTTCCCGAATTCTTGTGCTCAACTACGATATTGTGAAGAGTCTCTTAATGTGTTTGAACGAGTGTACTGAGTGGGGAAGAATCACAATTTTAACCACTTTGAATGATTATGATACCGCCTCTACGGATGAAGCAAATCACATCATTGATAGGGTCATTCCCCAGTTGCAGCATGCTAATCCTTCTGTGGTACTTTCTGCAATCAAAGTTTTAATTCGGAATATCGATTTGCTTAAGGTGTCCGCTCAAAGAAATGCAATACTTAAGAAGCTATCAGCTCCGATGGTATCCCTTGTATCAACGCCAATTCCGGAAGCGCTGTATGTGGGCTTAAAGAATATTAGAATAATTCTTGAAAAGTATCCGAATATATTATCGAAAGAGCTAAGGATATTTTTCATTAAGTACTCAGACCCTTTGTACTTAAAATTGGAAAAATTAGAAATTATGGTCAGGCTTGCTACTGAACACAATGGTGCTCTCCTTCTCGGTGAATTAAAAGAATACGCTATGGAATTCGAGACCTCTTTAGTTGTCAAATCAATAGCTTCCATTGCTGCCGTTGCTATTAAGGTACCAGCATTTGTCATTAAAGCTATCAACTTATTGTGTGAATTAATGGACGAGAGAGGCGGATCGCTTATCGTCAATGAATCAGTGATTTCTTTGACCAACATTTTGAGGCGCTATCCGGGAAAGAATGATTTGATCACATTAATAGTACCAATTTTTTCAAACCACATCCCTGAACTTGATAGAAACGAAAGTCTTTGTTGCTATGCTTGGTTGTTAGGAGAATATCCTAAATACTTTTCGAATTTGAAAGCCAATGTTGATACCTTAGTAGATATGTTTTTGGATGCCGATCCAACTCTCCAGCTCGCAATTCTAACTGCAATCGTCAAAATCTCGTTGGTAATGACAAGTGGTAACTTTGCCTCCGACCTACAGAAAGTATTTGATTTGGCAACAAAAGAATGCGAGAATTCTGACGTACGTGACAAAGCATATATATATTGGCGTTTGTTATCAACTTCGTCAGTTGATGCCCAAAAAAGAATAATTTTGCCCAAACTACCACCCATCGAGACCACTATTTCTAGTTTCAATCCCGTTGTATTGGAGGCATTGCTTAATGAGCTTTCTACGTTATCCTCGGTATATCAAAAGCCTTCATTCACATTTTTAGAGCAAGTTGGACCAGCCCTGAAAGGAAAGAAAGGTTCACTCGACAGAAATGGTAAGCGTGAAGATATTCAAGACCTCACTAATTTAGCTAAGCGTGAAATCATTAATAATGCTAGAAACGAAAACCTTTTAAATCTCGATGATGATAGTGATGACGCCTTTTCAGAAAGTGGTGGAACTCAGGGAGAAAGTGCATCAGTATTGGACGAACTCAATGATATTTTTTCTGCCCCTGCTGCTCCTGCTGCCCCTGCCCAATCTTCAAGTCCTCAAACGTCAACTGTACATTCATCAACCAAGGATATTCTTGATTTATTTAATACGGCACCCGCAAAAACATCTAACATTACACAGGGCGTCCAAAATATCTCCATCAATTCCTCTTCTGATGCCCCAAAAAAGCCAAACAATGAACTATTAGACCTCTTCTAGTATTTAAAAAATGAGGATTTCTAATGCAACTTTGAATTTTCTAGTATATATAACAATATATATAGTACATGCTACAACTCGCGATCTAAAATACGGTTAGTAATTTCTAACCTTATACTGTCTTTCAGTTGGGGCTGCTCCCCAGATGATTCAGTCTCGCCATCTATTGCGATTTGCTTCATTAGATCAGATATCTTAGTTTTGATATCCTTGGTAACGTTTTCTATCAGATCGATGTCTTTCTTCTTCAAATCAATCTGCTTTCGAAGTAACATTATCAAGCTTTCTCGAGACTGATGTGGCCTATATGAATTGAGTATGTGGTTAATGTTTATCAAAATCAATTTGATGTCTTCAATTTTTAGATGAAACTGTTGTGGATCCACCGACACCACGCCTACCAACTCCAAGAAATTTAATAGCAATGACTTAACAAGCTTGTGTAGCTCTTTTGTCTTTCTTTGCGATGATTCGAGAACCTCGTCATCGCCATACAATTGCGTCCATCCCAGCTCCTTCAAGCTAGGAAGCTTATCTTCAAAAGACCATAAATTACCGAATCCATGATAGTATGGGCCCGCAGGTGGCTTTGGCGGTATGAAAAGCTTTAATTCACCACTTGGTACGGGAAGATCGCCTTGTTCCTTATCTTGGTCGTCCACTTCCATGTCATTCTCATGTCCTCTTTCCCATGCTTCGAACGCAGTGACATTCTCTTTAGTAAAAAACCTATAGTAAGGTGGTGGTGGCGGATATAATGAACTGATTATGTCTTCTTGTTGCGTTGACATCTATAATGAGCTGACCTAACGATGAAACTACTTTGATAACTGTAATAGTTAGGCGCACACAAGATCGATTTCTCTGAAGCTACCTTGCTTACTCATATTTCATATATAAACTTTTTTTTCCTTCTAATCATAACCATTTAATATTTACAGAGCATATAAATAATAACAGTGATGAGTGAAGATCTTATGGAGGTGGATAGTCGTAAGTTTTTCATTTTCGTCGTATTTCATACTTGGGATATGGGCCATCATACTAACGCAAACAGATACCGAGAACGAACAGGTGGAAACCAAACAAAAGCCCAACAAACAGCGGTTCGAGGTTAAAAAATGGACTGCAGTTGCCTTCTGGTCCTGGGGTAAGTATTTGCTATAGACTAATGATTGAGAGCGAATGACTAACAAACTAGATATTATTGTTGAAACATGTGCAATTTGCAGAAATCATTTAATGGAACCATGTATTGAATGTCAGCCTAACACATTAAACAACTCAAACGAAGAATGTATTGCAGCCTGGGGGACATGCAATCATGCCTTTCATATGCACTGTATCGCTAGGTGGTTGAAATCGAGAAACGTATGTCCGCTAGATAATAGAGAATGGAGTTATCAAAAATTTGGAAACTAGGGAAGTTTATACGTTATTTTATATGTCCTTATATAATAATGTGCATGCATTTTTTATCATCAGATCGTCGTATAGTTACACTTCTTCGTTCGCTTCGCTTGCACGTCTGAAAGAACCCATGACCACGAGAGTACTGCAATAAGATCGGAGACGCTCTAAACATCCAAGTACATTTTGGTCTGACGTACTACCCTTGAATTCCACAAAGAACACATACAGCCATTGCTGTTGTGAGGAAGGTCTTGTATTGATAGCACTGAGACTGATATTGAACTTGTAAAAAGTGTCAAGCGCTGTAACCAAAGCCCCTGAGTTATCATTCGGCAATGTGAACACTAATGATGTCAAATGTGTTGCGTGTTTATCCTCAGATTTTATAGAATTCTCGATTTCCTCATACCCTAAAACTAGAAAACGGGTACAATTGTTTGAAAAGTTTTCTATGTTACGAAACATGACGGGCAAATTATATAGTTTAGAGCTCATCATCGATGACACACAAGCCACCGTACCTGTTTCGTCCCCTGCAACAATCTCTGCAGCTTTGGCAGTGGAGTCTGTGTCCATTTGTGCTACTCCTTGAGGAAAGCGTTCCTTCATAAACTTCTGTATCTGGCCCCATGCCTGCGGATGAGAATATACTCTCTTTATCTGATCTATGGATTTTGCCTTTGTCAATAGGTTGTGATGGACTGAAACAAATTGTTCTGATACGATCTTGAAAGAATCTTCATCTGGATTTTTGATCTTCAGGTTTCGCTGATCTGGTAAATACCAGTCCCTCAACAAGTCGTAGGTGAAAACAACTTGACCATTCGTAGAGTTTTCAAACGGCACGACTGAATAGTCAACTTTTCGTGCATGCAACGCTTCAAAGCACTCGGAAATTGATTTGAATGGAATGATTACCGTCTCTTCGTTCTCATCACCAAATTCTTGTAAAACGGCCTAGAAAAAAGTTAGCATCAGAATTCTATTTGTTCACGGCCATCATCTCACACTTACCTGGTGCGTATAAGTGCCTCTGGGGCCCAAAAAGGCTATCTTCATTAGTGTTTCTACGCTGAAAGAATGGAGTACTACAATAGCATTTCATCTCAGGTAGCGAACTGCAGATAAGGATAAAAGAAGAGGGAACTTTACTAGATTGATCCAAGTAACTTTCATTACAAAGAGCTAATATCTACAGTATGTCAAAGTGAAGGAAGAGTAGATAAGGACTGTGAAATTATTCCAAAAATATGTACAATCGGACTTCAATAGCCCACCTAAAAATGAGTCTGGAAAGTCCTAAAAAAGTAAAATAGTTGTTCTGCAGCATCGTAATCAAAGAAACTCTTTGGCTTTTCTTCTATAAGCATTGCAGTCTCTCAACCACTGTCTATAGTCCTTCAAGGAGAATATTTTCTCCCCATAGTAATCGGGCACAGGATTCGAAAAAGATTGCGATGAAGGATCTACCCTATGCGCTTTAATCTTTTGAAGAAAGATCTTATCTTTAGCCTTGAACAGCGGCATCTTTGATCTATAAAGCATTTGGAAAACAGGGCTGCCTAGGACAGGGCTAATCGTCCAACCAAGGCCCCCTCCTAATAAAACAACTCCAACCATCACAAATATAGGATCAATCCCCATAATGGGCCTCTCAAAATCGAGCTCCACATTTCCCAAGTAGCTGAGAGTTAAGACCATTCCTCCTGCTCCCGTGATTGTAGAGCAAGCAAGGTTGATTCTGCTAGCCTTCTTTTTCAAATTAAAGTACTCGGTCCAGTTCAAACTATTGCTTCGAGTCGAATTAAACCTTATACTTCTCTTAAATATGTCTATACTCTGTTTTCCGATTCCTAATTGCCTAAACATCTTTCTGATCAGTTACCCTCTATGCTTACCACGTAGTAATGGTCTTGTAAGTTTTTCAATCGTAATGTCCCCGTGACTTTGTGTAACTTTGGTTGTACGGCGCACGACTCGAATTTTAATCTGAAAATCAGAAACAAGCGATAGTATACCATACTATAGAGTAAGCGGGTAATTTTAATCAATTGGAAAACAGGTTGATACTCTTAAAAGTGACAGTTCAGAAGATTCAGGACGTGCATTGGAAGCATCTTATAGGGTAAGCATAAGTAAAAGGCAAGATTCCCTCATTCGTATTTCAAAATTAGTAATAAACAATAAATCGAAGATGAGTGGAATATCTATTGTCAGCAACGGTACTGGCTATATAAACGGTAAAGATTCTGATTCAGGAGTGTTAAGAGATAACCATAAACTGTATGAAGTGCCGTTTCCAGAAACAAAGGAACAGCTCAACGGATTGTTGTCTAAGTACCAACAGTTGGCGAAGACATCTAAAGAGGCAAAGGAGAGACATGGGCATTTTGCAAAGTTTTTAGATACCAAGGAGGAATACAGGATAAATGGGAGCAATAACATCAACGCATCTCCCGCCCCTTTTGAAGATCCCACCGTGGAAGAAAGAAAGGCGATCGAGCGAGTGTTATACAAAGTTTCTGAGCAGTATGAGAAGTTTTCCGAGGAGGAAGCTAAATTTTACGACAGTCTAGTATCAGAGAACTCCAAGGACAGCGGAGATTTAGACTGCACTCTTTTGTTCAAGCAAATTGCTGGATTACAACTCATCTCGAAGGATTTGGACTTACCGGAGTCTTTGCAGGCCGAATATACTGAGTTTTTCAATGACCAGGAAAGCCCACTGGTCGAAGTCAAGAACTTTGTGGACTCTTTGTTCCTAATGAAAGATTATTTCGGTGATTTCATGAGCAGAGCCCATATCTTGGGTTTACAAGTTCCACAATCTACAGGCACAATAGACCCTCTTTACGCGCCTGTAGGGAACTATTACAAAGAGCAAATCATTTCTTCCAAAGTTGCTAATAGGCTCAAGGAGTTAGAAAATCTTCCTGCAAATTTGGGAACATTTGATAGCGGCTCATTATTCAAGAGTGATACATACGATGATCTCAAGATTAAGGTACTAATAGAATTAAAGTCCTTACAGCTCTTAGCGAAACAAAAGCAACTCAAAAAGAATTTAGTAGTTCAGCAAGCCACCAATTCGCACTATGAGGATGAGTCGTTGAACAAAGTGCCATTAGCTTTGCAAGCTCGCCGTTCCATATATATCAGACCAAAGATTATACAGGCTGAGCCCGAGCGTCTTGCGTTGAAATTAATGGAAAAACAAAAGCTTGAAGCTAGGAAGCTCAAGTATGCTTTGCATGTTGAGAAAGTGCGTCAAATTCTAGAGTACTCTGAGGATTTCGTGAATGCTAAATTGAGTCGTTTTAATAAGTTGACAACTCTTTCAAGGCACATACATAACTTCCATTCTAATACAGAGAAAGATGAATCAAAGAAGATGGAAAAGACCGCAAGACAGCGTTTGCAGGCCTTGAAAGCCAATGATGAGGAGGCCTATATGAAGCTCTTGGATCAAACTAAAGATCATAGGATCACGCATTTATTAAAACAGACTAACAGCTTTTTGGATTCTTTGGCGCAAGCTGTCCGTGTTCAACAGGTAGAACTGGGTGCTGATGTCCCAATAGACTCTCAAGAGCCTGAAGAAGGCGCGAAAGACTCTGTTGATGACTTAAGAGAGAAAATAGACTACTATCAAGTTGCACATCGTATCAAGGAAGAAGTTACTGAACAACCAAAAATCCTTGTCGGTGGTAAACTCAAAGAGTATCAGATTAAAGGACTTCAGTGGATGGTATCATTATATAATAACAAATTAAATGGAATTTTAGCAGATGAGATGGGTTTGGGTAAGACAATTCAATCTATTTCATTGATCACTTATTTAATAGAGAAGAAGCATGAAAGCAAATTTTTGGTTGTTGTTCCGTTATCTACTATCACAAATTGGACTTTGGAATTCGAGAAATGGGCGCCTACTGTGCGTATAATTGTATATAAGGGTTCTCAGCAACAGAGAAAGGCTTTACAATCTCAAGTGCGAGAAGGTCACTTCCAGGTATTGTTGACTACTTATGAGTATATCATAAGAGAAAGGCCGCTATTGGCGAAATTCAACTATTCGCACATGATTATTGATGAGGGACATAGAATGAAGAATGCCAATTCAAAGCTTTCAGTAACACTTAGAAGCTACTATAAGACTAAGAATAGATTAATTTTGACCGGTACGCCTCTTCAGAATAACTTACCCGAATTGTGGGCATTGTTGAACTTTGTTTTACCTAAAATTTTTAATTCTGTCAAATCTTTCGATGAATGGTTCAATACGCCGTTTGCCAATACTGGTTCACAAGAAAAAATTGAATTGACTGAGGAAGAATCATTGTTAGTTATCAGAAGATTGCATAAAGTCTTGCGTCCATTTTTGCTCAGAAGGTTAAAGAAGGATGTGGAAAAGGATTTGCCAGATAAAGTCGAAAAGGTGGTCAAATGTAATTTGTCAGGTTTGCAAGAAGTATTGTATCAACAAATGCTTAAGCATAATGCGCTCTTTGTGGGTGTAGATGTCGGGGGTGCGAAATCTGGTATCAAAGGTCTAAACAATAAGGTTATGCAGTTGCGAAAAATATGTAACCATCCATTCGTTTTCGATGAGGTTGAAACAGTTTTGAATTCCTCGAGATTAACAAACGATTTAATATGGCGAGTGAGTGGTAAATTTGAATTGTTAGATAGAATATTGCCAAAGTTTAAAGCTTCTAACCATAGAGTTCTAATGTTTTTTCAGATGACTCTGGTAATGAATATTATGGAAGATTTTTTAAGGTGGCGTGATATGAAGTACTTGAGATTAGATGGTTCCACAAGAGCTGAAGATAGACAGGACATGTTAAAGATGTTTAATGCTGAAAATTCCGACTATTTCTGTTTCTTACTTTCCACCAGGGCAGGAGGGCTTGGTTTAAATTTACAGACTGCAGATACTGTTATTATCTTTGACACTGATTGGAATCCACATCAGGATCTACAAGCTCAAGATAGGGCACATCGAATTGGTCAGAAGAATGAGGTACGTATTTTGAGATTGATTTCTAACGATTCTGTTGAAGAAGTCATCTTGGAAAGAGCGCACCAGAAATTGGACATTGACGGTAAAGTTATTCAGGCTGGTAAGTTTGATAATAAGTCTACTGCAGAAGAACAAGAAGCGTTCTTGAAAAGATTATTGGAGGCCGAAGCAAACAGAGATGCTAATGAAGAAAATGTTACTCTTGATAATGAAGAGCTCAATGAAATTTTAGCCCGTTCTGAGGGTGAGAAAGAGCTTTTCGCTAGAATAGATGATGAGAGAAAAGCGACCGACAAGATGGAGGCCAGAAAAGGTGTTTATTCGACTAGATTGATCACAAAGAAAGAATTGCCTTCGGTATTCACAGAGGATATTTCCCATCATTTTGAGAAAGATAATAAGGAATTGAGTCAAAAGAGAGTCAGAAAAAGAGTGAAATATGATGATGGTCTCACGGAGGAACAGTGGTTGATGGCCATGGATGATGATAACGATACTGTCGAAGACGCTATTCGTCGGAAGGAGGAAAGAATGGCGAGAAGGAGGAAGAATAATAGAGAGGACTCGGAAAGCATAGAAGGCACGCCTATGGAGGACGGAGAAGAAGACGACGACGATCTCCCGCGAAAACGTCTCAGAAGGTCAGTTACCCCTCAAACCTATGAAATGGACGGAGTTCTTTCCGACGGTAATGAAGCAGAAGACGATATCCTGTTGAAATGTTCTAGTATGCTTGATGAAGTTTGTGACCTTACAGCCGAAGACGGGCATAATGTTTCCGAAGTGTTTTTGACCTTACCCTCGCGAAAGCTCTATCCCGACTATTACAAAATTATCAAACAACCAATTTCTATAAACCAAATAAGAAAGAACATAAAGCAGGAAAATTACAGCTCTTACGAAGCTTTCTTAGATAGCCTCAGGACGATGTGCGAGAACGCAAAAACTTACAATGAAGAGGATTCTTGGATCTATAAGGACGCTGCTACAATTGAGGATTTCATTAAATAGACTTTTGTGTCAATGTATATATACAAATTCCTATAAGTTAAGTATTCCTACCTTGTATCTATCTGACAAATTACTGTTGGTCTAGTCTTGAAAGTGAGGGGCCCGCCGACGAGTGTTCAGCCAATCAAAAGTCCTCATATGAGGCTTACTCAGGGATGATTATATGCAGTCAGAAATGCTGCAAATTGCTTTCAAACTAGAAAGAAGAAGACCCTTGATATAATGGGCTATTGGTTCTTCTAACCCCAATTAACCATTTTTGGTGGTAAACATCTGCCGTGTCACTTTCTGAGTCATTAAGGAAAGAGTCCTTTCAAGAGCACTTCTTTTCAACAACATATTTAAGTATCTGGAAGTGAGAGCTTCCTACCAGACAGACAAGATTACGTTATCGCGCATTATTAAGGAATAACTGTTCTAGGACAATCGAGCCACTAGTTATAAGGGCAAGTTTTTCATCTCTAGCCATTGAACATTAAGAATACAATCATGTTAGCTTCAATTTCAAAAGAGCAAGCACATTTAGTTGGTAGGGCTTTTCAAAGAAGTGCAAAAGGAGAGCATTTAAGGAGGGGTGCTTTACTTGCAGCTCTCACTGCGACGGCTGGTGTGGGTTTGTATTTATACAACAACGGGAGCCTTGGTCAAGGAAATGGACAAAGCAATAAAGGGGGAAATTTTGGAAAGCTTTTGGCGGGTACAGCCATAATAAATACTGCTGAGGTGCCTAAGGGTAAAGGATACAAAGACTATCAGGAAGTATACAATGCAATTGCAACGAAAGTGAAAAAAGACGATGACTATGATGGTGGTGCTGGAAGGTATGGATTGCTTACTCGACTTGCATGGCACAATTCGGGTACGTACAAGAAAAGCGATAATACCGGAGGGTCCTTCGGTGGTACTATGATATACAAGCCTGAAAGTGTAGACGGAGAGAATGCGGGTTTACCACTTGGACTTGAGTTTTTGTCGGAGTTCTTGGACAGATTTCCATTTTTGAGCCGTGGTGACTTGTGGACGTTAGGTGGAGTGGTTGCCGTTCAAGAGTCAGGTGGACCTAAAATCAAATGGAGACCGGGCAGAGAAAACATTGATAACGACCCAAAGCGTGTGCCAGAAAACGGTAGATTACCTGATGCATCAAAGGACGGTGAATATGTCAAGAATCTTTTTGGAAGAATGGGTTTCAATGAAAGAGAAACCGTCGCTTTAATCGGTGCTCATTGTTTGGGTAAGTGCCACAAGAAGAATACCGGCTACGATGGACCTTGGGGACCTATGTTCAATATGTTCACCAATGACTTCTTTGTAAGGTTATTACAGGACTGGCACGTCAAAAAATGGGATGGAAAGAAGCAGTACGAAGATAATGAAACGAATTCATTCATGATGCTTCCTACCGACATGGCGTTGAAAGAAGAACCTTACTTCCTCAAGTATGTAAAGATGTACGCCGAGGACCAAGATTTGTTCTTCAAGGATTTCGCGGACGTTTTCAGTAGACTATTGGAGTTGGGTATTACATTCCCCAAAGACGAAAAGCCCATGATATTCAAGACTCTTGATGAACAGGGTATCGAAGTAGATGAGTAGATTTACTTTCGGTCGTATACGTAAGATGTAAACCTATGTTGATCATTTAGTATTTGTATGAATCTCTGAATGCCGCAGAGGCTTGTTACTTAAATATACATTCTTGGAAGCATCATTTTCGTAGTCCCGTTTACTTAAGAATATATCATCATGGCGTGTATATTTGGTACTCTACGTTTCGTTTTTCAGATTATTGTTGTGTTTTGCACGACTTATCGGTGAAAAATTTTTGGTTGAGAAGGAAATTTTTCACCGTTATAAAAATAAAGAATACCTCAAAGCTAAGTGAAAATTTTATTTACTGACACTGAAAGAAAATGAAGTACATTCAAACTGATCAAATCTTGGATATCCCAGAAGGTGTTTCTGTGCAAATCAAGTCCAGAATCATTACTGTTACTGGACCAAGAGGTACTTTAACTAAGAACATGAAGCACATTGATGTTTCGTTCACTAAGATTAGTAACCGTGCTATTAAGATCACCGTCCACAATGGTGACAGAAAGCACGTTGCTGCATTGAGAACTGTCAAGTCTTTGATTGCCAACTTGGTTACTGGTGTCACTAAGGGATTCAAGTACAAGATGAGATACGTCTATGCGCATTTCCCTATCAACGTTAACGTTGTGGAAATTGATGGTCAAAAGTACGTTGAGATCAGAAACTTCTTGGGTGAAAAGAGAGTTAGACACATCAAGATTTTCGACGGTGTTGACGTTGCTCAATCTACTACTCAAAAAGATGAATTGGTTATCAGCGGTAACTCGTTGGAAGCTGTTTCTCAGAATGCTGCTGACATTCAGCAAATTTGCCGTGTCAGAAACAAGGATATCCGTAAGTTCTTGGATGGTATTTACGTTTCTGAACGTGGTGTTATTGAAGAGGATATTTAAGCTGATCTTTGATTTGCTCATATTAATATTTAATTAAAGGGTATTGCTAATAATACAAATTCTCTTTGTTTATATTTCAAATTATTCAGGGTTTATATATGGTTGAATGACTTTCATTTCGAATGACCCTGTTGCAATGGTTATAGGCTTATCAAATAAAGAGCCACCAACCATTTGCTGTAGTCGGGGGTGTTGTGCGCGATTATAGTATCTTGTGGTATTTGTGATCGTTTTGCAATGACCCTATTGTCCCCATGAAAACTGGTGGACCTTGTGCGTTATCCGAAGGTTGGCACTCTAGCAATGGAGGAGTGCCGACCTTCGATTTTGTGTCCTCTTGTATGGTTATGAGCCCTGTTTACTCGTTTTTCCCCAGATCCTATATTCAAGATTAATGATGCCCATCTTGCGCCTGCTCATACACTCGTGCCTGCCTCTTCTCGGCTTCGTGCCATCTCGTCGTTGCATCCTCTCTCTCGTAAGAAATCCGGCCACGTTGGTTTCCAGTTTCTGCGTCCCGCTGTCAGAACTCTTCTCGCGAACGTTATTGTTCTAACGTCTCATACATTTCTCGCGATTTCTGGTTGCAACCGGCCCTACTGGCGTTGTTCTCACTCCATCCAAGCGGCTAATATTCACATACCTGGCCATCTCATCGCCCTATGCTTGTCTCCCGATTACCTCTACATTATCTATAGCATCGCTATCCTATATACTTGATTTCTAGGCCCAACATCTCTCGTCTACAGATCATCTAACCAGTATATTATAGTAATAATACTGCATAGCTTTCGTTGCATAATAATAGAGAATTCTTTTCTACTCAGTATTTTGAGCAATCACTGGCCTTTGTTTATACTTTCAACTACATCCACTGCTATTTTATTTCTCCGGGATGATTTAAAGAAGTTCCGGTTTAGTGTTCGAAACTTGATATTTCCCGGGTGGAAAGGGTATTCTATACAAAACTCAAAGATAAAATAAAGACACATTGTAGGTAGACACCCATCTAGGATGGTAAGGCAGCGCCTAGCTATTGTATTTCTTTTCCTAGTCACAAGTGACCACTTCTTGTCTTTCAGTCAGTGATTCCAATTACGACAAAATCGGCTCCCGGAGTTCGCGGAGGTCGACATTGGATATTCCGGCCAACGAAACAGCGCGGACAAATAAAAAGGCATCCTATTTGTATAACAATTTATATATCCTTATTCCGAGTTTATGATTTCAAAACTAGAACCTTTTTGCTCTAGCTAAATTATAGATTTTGGAAGGTAATTGGAAAATTATAGCATATCAAAGTCAAAATGCTTAGAGCTTTTAGGAGTGCCGTGCCACGAGCACAGATGTTGAGGGCTCTGGTTAAACCATTTGTTCGTCTGTTTACTAGCGGCAGTGATTCATTCTTGTTGACCAACAATGCTAATTATATTGATGAGATGTATGATGCGTGGAGAAAAGACCCTAGCAGTGTTCATGTTTCATGGGATGCGTACTTTAAGAATATGCAAAAGGGAGATGTTCCACCTTCGCAAGCTTTCGTTGCGCCACCAACAATCGTACCAGCGCCAGCAGGAGGAGCTGCATCATTCGTTCCAGGCAGTCAACCATTGAATGAGGATATAGTGACACATTTGAAGGTACAATTATTGGTACGTGCTTATCAGGTGAGAGGACACCAAAGAGCCAAGATTGATCCTTTGGGTATCTCGTTTGGAGACCATGCTCAGGTTCCCAAGGAATTAACTTTGGACTACTACGGCTTTACTGAGGCTGATTTGAAGAAGCAGATTACCTTGGGACCCGGAATTTTGCCCAGATTCGCTGAGAACGGCAAGAAGTCTATGACTTTGAAGGAAATTATTGACGATTGTGAACGTTTGTACTGTTCATCTTACGGTATCGAATACATTCATATCCCTTCCAAGGAGAGATGTGACTGGTTAAGGGAGAGGATTGAGATCCCACAACCTTACAAGTACTCTATTGACGAGAAGAGACAAATTTTGGATCGTTTAATTTGGGCAACTTCATTCGAGGCGTTCTTGGCAAACAAGTTCCCTAATGATAAGAGATTCGGTTTGGAAGGTGCTGAAACCACCGTCCCTGGTTTGAAGGCCTTGATCGATACCTCTGTCGATGCTGGTGTCGAGGATATTGTAATCGGTATGCCTCACAGAGGACGTTTGAATATGTTGTCAAATGTCGTTCGTAAGCCTAATGAATCCATTTTCTCCGAATTCACAGGTTCTAAGGAATTCGACGAAGGTTCAGGTGATGTTAAGTATCACTTGGGTATGAATTATGCAAGACCAACTACATCTGGTAAGCATGTCAATTTATCTATCGTTGCTAACCCATCGCACTTGGAAGCTGAAGATGGTGTTGTTGAGGGAAGAACCAGGGCCATTCAACTTTACAAGCATGATATTGGAGAGTACAAGAAAGCCATGTCTATTTTGATGCATGGTGATGCTGCTTTCGCTGCTCAAGGTGTTGTATACGAAACAATGGGATTACTGAATTTGCCAGACTATTCTACTGGTGGTACAGTTCATATAATTGTTAACAACCAGATTGGTTTCACTACTGATCCAAGATTTGCCAGATCTACTTTGTATCCCTCCGATATTGCTAAAGCAATCAACGCTCCTATCATTCATGTTAATGCTGATGATGTGGAAGCTGTTGTATTCGTTTTTAACTTGGCCGCTGAATGGAGGTCTACTTTCCATACAGATTTCATCATTGATATTGTTGGTTACCGTAAGCATGGTCACAATGAAACTGATCAACCTGCTTTCACTCAACCTTTGATGTACAAGAGAATTGCTCAAAAGAAATGTGTTATTGAGTACTACACTGATCAATTAATCAAAGAAGGATCATTCACCAAGGAAGACATTGATGAACACAAGAAATGGGTTTGGAACCTCTTGGATGAGTCCTTCAACAAATCCAAGGATTACCACCCAACTTCAAGAGAATGGTTGACTACACCTTGGGAAGATTTCAAGTCTCCAAAGGAATTGGCTACTGAAGTTTTACCACACTTGCCAACTGCAGTCGAAGAGAATACTTTGAAACATATTGGTGAGGTTATCTCTCAAACTCCTGAAGGCTTTGAAATTCACCGTAACTTGAAGCGTATCTTGGCAAACAGAAAGAAGTCTGTTGAAAAGGGTGAAGGTATTGACTGGGCAACTGGTGAGGCCTTGGCTTTTGGTTCTTTGGCTTTGGAAGGATACCATGTCAGGGTATCTGGTCAAGATGTTGAAAGAGGTACTTTCTCTCAACGTCATGCTGTTTTGCATGATCAAAAGTCTGAAAAGACTTACACCCCATTGAGTCACTTGTCTAAAGACCAGGGTCCTTTTGTAATCACTAATTCCTCCTTGTCTGAATATGGTGTCATGAGTTTTGAATATGGTTACTCGTTGACTTCTCCTGATGCATTGGTTCAATGGGAAGCTCAATTCGGTGATTTCGCCAACACAGCTCAAGTCGTTATAGATCAGTTCATTGCTGCTGCTGAATCTAAGTGGAAGCAACGTTCCGGTATAGTTCTTTCATTGCCCCATGGTTATGATGGACAAGGACCAGAGCACTCATCTGGTAGAATCGAAAGATACTTACAATTATGTAACGAAGACCAACGTGTTTTCCCAAGCCCTGAGAAATTAGAGAGACAACATCAAGACTGTAATATGCAAGTTGCATACCCTACTACTCCAGCAAACTTGTTCCACATATTGCGTCGTCAAATGCACAGACAATTCAGGAAGCCATTAGCTTTGTTCTTCTCGAAATCTTTGTTGCGTCATCCTTTGGCAAGATCTGACTTATCTGAGTTTACCGGCGACTCGCATTTCCAATGGATTATCGATGATGTCGAAGTAGGCAACTCGATTGCTCCTAAGGAAGAAATCAAACGTGTTGTCCTTTGCAGCGGTCAAGTCTATGTCGCATTGGTTAAGAAGCGTCAAACGATTGAGGATAAGCACACTGCATTCATCAGAATTGAGCAATTGCATCCATTCCCATTTGCCTTGTTGCGTGATACTTTAGATAGCTACCCAGCAATTGAAGATTTGGTGTGGTGTCAAGAAGAGCCTTTGAATATGGGAGGTTATGCATACGCAGCTCCACGTGTTGCTACAACATTAGCTAATACTGAAAAGCATAGTGATAAGACATTGCGTTATGCCGGTCGTGATCCTTCTGCCTCTGTCGCAGCTGGTACCAAAGCTATGCACATTGCAGAAGAAGAGGCATTCTTAAGTGACTGCTTTCAAGAAAGTTAAGTAAACTCACACATATCTAGGTTTACCTTCCATGCATTATAGATCATATCGAACTTTATTCTATTAGAATGATTGAATGTTTTATCAATAAATGTTTTTTTTATAGTTGTATTATTATTGTAGATACACTCTCTTTTATCTTTTGACGTGAAGGAAGGATTATTGACTTGTAATTTGAACGCTGCTGTCTGACAGTTTTTATGGAATCTTGTTTTTTATGCTTACTATGTCTTTGTGATGATGCAAAACGAATTCTGAACCAGCATCGCAAAAACATGAAATTCGCACGTGATATGTATGATTGACAAGCTAGATATTAGGTTGATAATGTACCTACTCCAACTATGAAAGCTGTTAAACCCTTTCTATGGTATAAAGACCGGGAATCGCTAAACCTCGGGGGGGTTTCAAGGTACACAATAGTATATGAAAAGGTGGACCCCTGTAAAGACCACATATATTTGAGGTTGAGAAATGTTGAGAAGACTACAATTAGAACAATGTATCTCCTTAACGGCCCATTCACATTATATGCACATGTCGTGCCATATAATTTCTCCCACAAAAGGCAGTTCAACAATGTAAATGACGAAGGTCTAGAGGAAGTGGTCTTTGAGAATGAGATACAGCCTGGTCTGTCGTTCAATGTCAAGATGTTTTTAAATGAAAACTCATATATGGGAGATTCAGCGGATGGGCTTCCAAAGTATCAGTGGTCAGTAGATATTATAGCCCAGATAGTGATGCGATCTCAAAGCGTGATAGAATATGAGCTTACTATAGGAGATGACCTCAAAGGTATGAAGGAACTTAATTCTGGTATATTTCAGCGCACATTTTCGAGCATGGCAAAAGATACTTCGTTAAATACTGAATATGAAGAATTACCACTTAACACTTCAGTAAACGATAGCTTAAAGGTGGCCAAAATGACCACAGAGGAAATCTGGTCAAAGCCGCCAAAATATCCCGACAAGCCCATTCATCTTATCATTCTTACGCATGGGATTTTTTCTAACGTAACTGGCGATATGCTTTACTTGAAGGATAATCTTGAGTCTGTTGCCCTGGATAATGTGGTTGTGAGAGGATACACCAAGAATGTATGTAAGAGCGAGAAAGGAATTAGAAAGCTAGGCACTCGCTTGTCCTCTTATATTGTTACACTTATTGATGAAATTGAAAAGTCAGGCTTCAAAATTGACCGCATTTCATTTATTGGCCATTCTTTGGGCGGCGTCGTTCAGTTGTATGCAATGAAGGAAATTTTACTTACGCGTGGATCTGACTATTTCAAAAGAAAAGATATTGAACCTTATAATCTTGTATGTTTAACGACACCTTTTCTTGGAGTTCTCAGTGAGTTGAATTTTTTCTTATCATGGATCTTGGATATGGGTGCTTTGGGCAGAACTGGGAGGGATTTAACTCTTCTGAAGAACTTACCAAGCTTCAAAATTTGCTCAAGAAAAAAAAGAGCAGATAAGAACACCTTCAAGCCCACATTAGAAGTGCTACCGGGTGATCCGTTACATGACCTTCTCACACAATTCAAGCATTTAACCCTCTACGCTAATGCTATCAATGATGGAATAGTGCCTTTGCGTACTAGTGCTCTTTTGTACTTAGACTACGAGGCATTAGGTAATGTGAGCAGAATAAAGAGACAGGAAAATCTAGAGGAGAAGCTCAGGAGATCAAACTCTTTAGAGAATATGGAGCGCAGCTCTGGCGGAAAAGAAGTGAAAGCAATTCTGCCAGACAGCAGTAGCTTCGAGCTAACCAGAAACCCGTCAAAGCACAAACATCATGGCCACTCAAAACCTAAGGGATCCGCCAAGAGCAAAGTCAAGTTCAGAAGAGTAAGCAAACGAAAGATGAATTACATTAGAAAAATAAGCACAAGGGGAGTTGATGCCCATCACGACCCTCGTCACGTGCATACGAGCCAATCTCAGGGTCCCGAATCCATTTCGAACATTCAGAGGCTGGAGTCCCCAGAGGAAGAAGACAGAAACTGCCTAGCTTTAGTTGACTCGGCGTCCTCAAAAATGTTTGCACTTCCTGCGAAAGCTTCTGCCATAGAGTCGTTCTTCAACGTTCTCATCTGTCCCTGCCCAAGCTCAGAATACATCAAAGACCCGAAGTCACGCGTAAACGCAATTTTTCATGATCGCTACTACCGTTTGAACGACCTACGCGGCATTCAACAAGACCAACATGAGCATCGCTCGTTTTGCTCAATTGTTTCCACTAACCCTGTATTCCATTACACTGCATGGAAACACAGTAAGCAAGTGAAGATAGCTGAAAAATACCACACCCCGGATCTCTGTTGGAGGAAAATCTTGGTTGAATTACCCCCTGATGCTCACAATAATATAGTTGTACGAAGAAGATTTTCGAATGGCTTCGGGTGGTCTATCATAGACCATATATGCATAGAGTTGTTTGAATCACAATGTACTTGATTTTAACTCCGTTTCATACCCGTACTCCGTATGCTTATGGTACAAATTATGGGCAAAAGCCGTACACGGTCGTGGACAAATACTTTTTTGCACCCACTCTTATCTTTTCCACGTGCCGTGTATTATCGCAGTTCGTAACAAAGGGGCGATGAAACATTATAGAGATCGTATCTAGATATAATAGAGAGCGAATAGCCACTCGTTTGAGCTAATAGAATAATATTAAAATAGTAACATTTCAAATTATATTGTCAGCGTATTATGGTTACCAGCTCATATGAGTATCAGGAGTACGGAATTCAGAACAGAAGAAACAGTGATATCAAAAGTATTGTAGTTATTGGAGCGGGGCTAGTTGGACCTAGGCACGCTAGTCATATTCAAAAAAGAAAGGATAGCAGACTTTTCGCGATAGTAGATAGATCTGCGAAGGGACCCAAAGTAGCACAGGAACTTGGGACAATTTTATTCAAAAATGTTGATGAATTTTTGGAAAGATGTGAGATTGAGGGGGTGTACCCTGATGGTGCGATAGTGGCCACGCCTAATCACACGCATCTCCTGATTGGCATGAAGCTCGCATCGAAAGGGATTCACTTATTGATCGAAAAGCCATTGGCGCCAACGGCAGGCGAATGCAAGATTTTGATTGAGTATTGTAAGCAACAGCAGGTATTGTTGCTAGTAGGACATCACCGACGCTTTAATCCATATATTGTCGCGGCAAAAGAGAACTTAGAACGCGTGGGAAGGCCTATTGCAGTGCAGGGTACCTGGACCTTAAAAAAACCGCCATCATACTTCCTGGAGAAACCATGGAGGGCGTCTGTAGAGATGGGAGGAGGCACTCTTCTCATAAACTTGATTCACGATTTAGATCTCCTCCAGTACCTTTTGGGTCCTATTCATCGTGTATATGCAGAACTATTGGATAAACAACGAGTGGATAGCAGTAAAGGTTATCACGACTGTGTCGATGAAGGAGCAGCGCTCACTTTGAAGTTTGCCAATGGCTGCTGTGGGACGTTCATATGCAGCGATAATGTCACATCTCCTTTTCTGTTCGAGGCAGGTACCGGTGAAAATCCGCTGATCCCTTGGCATAAGGACATGGACGGTTTTTACAGAATCTTTGGATCGGACGGGACCCTTTCCATACCAGACCTAAACTTGTACCATCAGCGTCATTATCCTGAGCAGTCCTGGCTCTATCCCGTAGCAAGCGAAAAGGTTAATATGAAGCATTCCGCAAGTATGGATACTAGTGGCATTCCAAGTCCAGCGCCTTCTCCTGAGTTTTACGATAGTCCCTTACATGAAAGACTCACGTCCGAAAATTTGCCTATGCCTTTCGATTTGCAGCTTGATCACTTCATCGATTTGATTGGAGGATATGAAAAAAACGTCAAATGCTCGGGCGAGGATGCTTTGATGGCACTATTATGCATCGAGGCTGTCATCAAATCATTAAACACAGGGGTGCCTCAGATTGTTCAAGGCATTGATGAGGTGAGAGCGTGACTTCTTGATATCAATTCTTTATTTATTTACGTATTTGCTAATTCAAAAATGTTACTCTGAGTGTTCCTTGCTATATTTCTTCTTCAATAAAGCGAAAACTGCAGCCAATTTAAATTTCCTAACAAGAGCCCATTCTACAATAAATCTGGGACACCAGCATAGAAGATAACCCAAAAATACACTCTTACCGCCTCTGCAAAGAAACAAGCTACCGTTTAAACTCAGATGCTCAAAGTCATCCACAACCTGCTTAGCATAAACATCTGCATCCATAGGGTTGTTTCTTTTTGCAAGCTCTTGCCTTTCTAAGAAAGCTTCGTTTATGCCCGGCACGTTGTAAAGCGAGTTCTCTGGTAGAGATCTCTGGTCTGCAATGTTAGTCTTCACACCACCTGTAACAAAGTCAATAACCTTGACTCCAAACGGCTTCATCTCCAAGCGCAAAACCGCAGAGTATTGATGTATTGCAGCCTTGGATGAGGAGTATACGCTGCTGAACGGGAAGGGAACCACGCCGCTCACAGACCCAGTAAAACCAATAGTTCCTTTAGCATTGATCAACAACGGGACAAACTCGCGGACTGTCCTCATACACCCAAATACGTTGACCTCATAACACTGCTTAATCATATCGTCAGTTACATCTGTCGCGGCGAAAGTACATGATTGGCCCGCATTATTGTACAAACAATCCAAGTACCCTCCTGTCTTCTCCGATATGTACGTTTGTGCCTTTCTAACGCTATCAAGAGAAGAAACATCCAATTGAATGGTGTCAACTCCATACTCCTTTAAGTCCTCCATGGGCCCTAATCGTCTCGCCCCCGCAAAGACGATGTATCCGCGCTTCGCAAACTCAATTGCAGTGGCATATCCAATTCCTGAGGATGCTCCAGTGACCAAAACTGACTTCTTACGTTCTACCATAATCTTTTACACTCCTTTATGTACTAACAGAAGAATTATTTTATAAAGGAGTCAATTAAAAATTAAGAAAATTGTGGAGGCATTGAGATGAATCTGTCAAGATTCCTTCGCGCGAAGACCAATTAGTCTATTGTAGATTCATGTGATAAGATATTTTTGCGGTTAATGAAGCTCCTATTTGGAAGTAAATGACATCTATGAAAGAAATTGACAATAATACAAGCCCATTCATACCTTAGAATGATTCCATTTAGTTTCATTTCTTTGAACGTTTGTCGCAAACTGTGAGATGCTATAAGACTGGGGAAGCGACCTGTGCTGCCATATTTGAAATCTGATACGTAACTTCTTTACTGAACGCTGGCAAAGAAAGTCTCACGAATTTCCACGAATTTCAATGATTTTTAGGATCTGTTCAACGCTAGGTTAGAGATTATGAGATTAACGGAATATCTGTCTAGCGGTGAAGACATTCTGTGCCCAGAGGAAAGTCGTAGTGATGAGCATTTTGATGCAACCACCACTCTAGTGACAGTGATGGATAGCACACACTCTTCAGACGAATTCTTGGAAGCTCCTGGAGGTCGAAAGCTGCTTGGTGATCATCAAATGCAGATTCTGCCTGATGATAACATGATAATTAAGAGGATAAACGGCTATCAAGGCATGCAGAAACTTGAGCAGCAGCAAGAAGTTTGTTCAAGCAGATACGGCGAAATGGCACAAAACAAAAAGTTCATTGAGCATCTGCGAGACCCAGAAGAGAACATGGTCGACTGCTTTCCTAATCAGCATCAGCAGTTGGCGTGTGTGAGTTTGGCTGATTCAGAAAGTGCTTACGTATTACCACACCAGAGCAGAAATCCCCCAGACGTTCGGGCCCAGAGCTGTCCTGGTCAGTCCCCAGCTGGCAAACTTAAGGAGCTCAAAATGAGGCTTCGGGGCTTGAAAGAGTTGATGGGCCATTTAGGTTCCCTGTTAGGAGACCTTGGGCACGAACGAACCAAGTTCGATGCCGACATCCAGATTTTAAAAGCTGAAAGCAAATCAAATAGTGATAAAGTGTCGAAGATTTTGGAAGATGTTTCGTCCTACAATGAAATAATAAAGTCTCTAAAAAACGAGTGTGCAGAAAGGGAGACGTGTGATGAGCTATGCTCGAGTCTTAAAAACACATACAAGGAGCCTATAGCCCAGCAATTGATGGGGCCCACCTCATCAGTTCACACAATGGATGACATACATGATATCATGTGTGAAATTCTTGGAAAAGTTACAAACGTGGCCACATTACAGAAGAATGTTAGCCTCGTGAAAGAACCGACACAGCACACGAGTCTTCAAGCAGAGTTTTCTTCAGAAATACTAGAAAGTCAGGCTTCTAATTTGCAGCAAATTAACAAGATTCTATCTAACGAAAAATCAGAGCTTATAAAATCGAACGGCGAATTGAAAAAAGCGAACGAAGATTTGAAGAAAGATTTAAGAAATTTGCAGCAATTGAAAATAGAAAAGCGTACGAATAACATTGAGATGGAAAAAATGAAGAAGGCTTTGAAAGTGCTGCATGAGGAGTACAGAGCTTTAAAAGTGAGTACTGACAAAAAGGTCTCTGAACTCGCGGGACAGTTGGACAAGAGTAGTCGCATCCAATGTGGTATTAAAGAGCTTAAATCGAGAGAGAAAAAGCTACAGGAAAGAATTGATAGGGACAATGAAATGCTATCCGAAAACAAACTGTTGCTAGAAGCTGAAAAAGCTCAAGTTATTTCCATGGAGCGAAAGATAAATCATCTAAACCTACTTTTAAAAAAACTGTCAAATGCTCTCACAATCGAAAGAACCAAGTATCTCAATCGTCATACCGCTTTGGAGAAAAAAATAAATGTCATGCATAACAGATTTGAAAACAAGAAAGTGGAGTCTTCACGATTAAAGCAAAGTCTCATGTCAAATAAACGAAAGATGAGCGCACTAAACGACAAAGTACTGGAACTAATGCGGATCTCGGATCAACATCTCAACTCAAGCTCACTGTATGTGGGACATGGAAAATACGACACGACAAGCAATCATGGCGGATGGCGTGAATTACTGCTGGTCCTATATGAAGTTAAACAGTGCATCTCATCTTTGGCATCGATAGTACAAATAGTGGAATTTGAGGACGAGCAAACAAAGCCCTCTAGAAACAGCACGGGCCAGCCTCCTAAGCGCCGCAAAATGCATCTTGAACCATCCGACAATTCTGGCTCTATACCTGAGCTTGAGGATTCGCTAGCCGTAAATACATCAGAAATCGACTAGACTAGCAACTCACGGTCACGATGATTGCGTTTGATCAAGATCGTTCAAAGCATCTAAAATCTTACTTTGGTCAAAATAGTGCATAAACTTCACCGGCTTCCTACCTTCAGGCTGCTCTACGTGAAGCACTGGCACGTCATAACAGTACACATCAAACCACTCGCTATTTTCGGGCTTCATGATATCTACCGTCTTCACACTTACATTCTTTGTAATATCCTTCGCGGAATCATCTTTTAACGCCCTATCTAACACATCTTTGGCATTTACACAAAGTTGACAACTTTCTTTCGTGAAGAAAACCAAGGATTTATTTTTATCACTCATTAACCTTGCACATGTTACAAAGTATCTCTTATTTGTCATCAAGTTTTGTGAGATCTTACTCATTTTCGTAAATAATAAGTTCAATATGCCAGATGAGTGGGTCAATATTTCTTGCAACCTCACTTTTTCTTCAGTAGTGCCTTGCTTTCTAAACCAAGACTCGTATTGAGCGTCGAATTGTGGAGATGATTACTTTTGTGACATGCCCAACAAGGACAAATCCGGCTTTAAGACGGCATATAGTCAACTTCTCAGCTACGCGCGAAGGGCAGCTCCGCTAATAGTCAGTCAAATTTAATGCAAAGAATTTGAAATTGTTTTGGGAAATCCGGGGATATTTCCGGTTTTTTATTAAGTTGCTTAACGTGATATTCTCGGCGTCGGACCTTAAATTCGGTTTGCTACTTGCACCACAAACCTCCTGCCAATTACAGAATCATCCCATAAAAGAAGATGCGAAGACTTCTGCTTTGAAGGTGTGCCCCACATTTCGAATCTGTATTTATAAAGCGGAAGAAATCAACCCCATAAAACTTTTTTTTTAATCGCATATCAAGCAGAGAAATATTCAAATATAACAAAGCATCATGTCTCCTGAGAATAGTGCAAGCATCGACAACAGCAAGTACGAAGAACAACGTAAAGAAGGCGATAGCCACCATCACCTTCCATTGAGCACTCCTCAATTTGCTGGAGACGATAAGGAATATTTAATATTGGGGAACAAGAAGTATAAAAGATCTGATTTGATGGAGGCTTTCGGTGGTACGTTGAATCCAGGTGTATCTCCTTATCCTGTGAATCAGTTTGCTAATCCTGCTCCATTGGGATTATCTGCCTTCGCCTTCACAACATTCATTCTTTCATTGTACAACGCCAGAGCTATGGGTATCACTATTCCTAATGTTACCGTCAGTTCCGCATGCTTTTACGGAGGAGCATGCCAGTTTCTTGCTGGTGCGTGGGAATTGCTTCTCGGAAACACTTTTGGTGGTACCGCTTTGTGCTCCTATGGTGCTTTTTGGCTCTCTTATGCGGCAATTTTCATAGAAAGCTTTGAAATTGCCGGTGCTTATGATGATGAAACAATGTTCACAAATGCTGTTGGTTTTTACCTTCTTGCTTGGGGTCTTTTCACTTTTATGTTGGTATTGGTTACTGTCAAGTCAACTTTGGCATTTTTCCTGTTATTTTTCTTTTTGATGCTCACGTTCTTTGTGTTAGCAGCCGGTGAATTTACGCAATCCGTCGGTACAGCTAGAGCAGGTGGTGTTCTTGGTGTCATTACGGCATTTCTTGGCTGGTACAATGCATTTGCCGGTACTGCTGACAAGCAAAATTCGTATTTCAGAGTTCATTCTCTTCCTCTTCCAAAATTTGGTAGCCAGTAGGTATTTATTAGCATTTAGCTCAAACTGTATGAATCTATTAATAATATTGTTGTTTGGTTTTACCTTATCCTGCGTGTAAGTAAGTACTAAAAGTCTAATGATCATGGACTATTAGATAGTTAACATGTTTTTCACGAGGTATATACTACTGATCTCTCTTATTCTCAACCTAGTTACGTCAAGTGTAATCAGGGCAGATGATAAGAATTTCAGAGATTTGGTTATAAACTCCAATAAAATATCGCTTGTTAAGTTCTACGCTGACTGGTGTCGCCATTGCAAGAATTTAGCACCGGTCTTCGAAAATTTAGCGGTACAATATCAAGAAGATCCATCTATTCAAATCGTTGAAATCAATGGGGATAAGGATGGAAAGAAGATGGCGAAGAAGTATGGATTAGAGGGATATCCCACTGTTTATCTATTCAAAGGTGGTGGAGAACCACCCATAGAATATAGTGGATCCAGAGACGAAGTATCGTACAGTAACTTCATAAAAGCTATATCTGGTGCTTCAGACGATAAATCATCTACGGAACCTAGAGTGTTGTGTCATGCCCCTATATTTAATGAAGTAACGCTAAGAGAAAGGCTCCTTGGGTTTACGGGAGCTTCTATAATTGCATTTCTTGATCTGACATCGGAGGCATCAGGAAAGGTATCTGGGTTAATTGATGAGGTTTCATGCAAGATATATTCGAATGATCCTAGTTTATTTGTTGGAAAGGTATTCGCTGATAAGGCTGAAAGCTCGAGATTAAAACAAATTTTTCAACTTGATAGTCTCCCAAGTATTATTTATTTACCTCCTCGTGCTAACCCGCATGAAAAAGAAACCTATAATGGAAAGGCTGATTTGGAGCAGTTGGTAGATTATATCAATTCAAAAACTGGTATTAGTCGCGATATACATGGACGTTTATTATGGAACGCTGGAAGGATCCTGGAGTTAGCTGATTATATTGAAGAATACGTAAAGGACACATATGAATCGAGCCACGGTCCCATTGTATTGGATAAACTAAAATCCTTAGCTCCCACTGCCATGGATGCTACGTCAGGGTCTTTGTCATTAACGGACAAAGATTCGTCTATGGTTCCTTATTATAAAAAATTAATAAATAAGTTAATCGAAGGAGAAACAGATTTCTATCAGAAAGAATCTGCTCGCTTGTCTAAGCTATTAGAAGAAGCACATAATCTTAGGCAGGAAAGCATTGACTATGCGGTGAAAAGATTGAATGTATTACGCAGCTTTATCTCCTCTGAAGAAAATGCGTAAGTCTTAAGCTTATGGCGCGAATACAGTCTATATGTGTAAAGCAATGAAATGTATGTGCGCCACATTTTATATTACCACTCGACCTTTTTGAACCTCTGTATCAATCTAATACTTTCTGGCCAAACTTTATTATTTAATACGCATTCATCAATTATGGGTTTAGCATTTTTGGGGGTACATCTTCCCAACCAAATGTTGCCTCCCGACCTTGTGTAGATAATAACATTAGCTGCGTATTTGTGACCACCAACATGATTGACGAAGGCCACATTGACGCCGTCAGGTCTGTCATCTCCTGCATCCCTCAAAAGATTGAGATCCCTCAAATGAATGTCAAACTCTTTTTTCATAATAGGCGCGGTGATGCCACATCTCTTATCCCTTGTCTTGTGAGAACACAAGAAAATATAGGACTGGAAGTTATCTGCTTCGATAAAAACATCCTTGAATCCTTCTATTGATGTAGGAAGGTCCTGGTGGTCATTTCTAGTAGTCACTAGTTTGGGGATCGCTTCACTGAGCAAATGCTTAACTTGATCTGTACGCACATTTCTTAGCCACACAAAGAAAGGCATGACAAGAATATCGCCTCTCTTTTCCTCCATGTACTCGTCATTGGTTTCGTGTTCTCGTCCCATAAGAGAACTAGTTGAAACTTTGATGACTTCTGAATTACCTAACCCTGTTACCTTTCCGTTACTTTCTTGAGCCCATCCAGCAGTCTCGTGTGCAACAGTGCCCTTCGTCAGACACGCGTCATGACTCCAATCTGTCTTACCTGTAGCTACCACAAGGTGAAGTCCGTACGCCCCCGTAGAATTCCAAAGCTTATCATCACTCACCTTCACTGACGAAGGAAATTTAGTTGTACATGAATCACATTCGTATGAGCATTCAGCAATACCATAACTCTCTGATTGAATTTGATCCTCTATATCATCTTTTTTACCCAAAAATCTATCTAAGATTCCCATATCTTAACTCTCGCTGTCTCGGTGAATGAAAAACGCCTTCTGTCAAATTGTGAATCTCTTATACCTAGATGCGGGTGATGTCCGATCCGACTAAATTCCGTCATTCCGCGAAGGCCTCACTAGAAGGTTTTGATAGCCATACGCTTTGAGTCGCGCACTACAATTTTAGTGATGATTGTACTACTTCTCAGTTAGCAACCGGCGTAATAAAGTTTGTTTGTGAACACCAACAAACAATCTTTGAGGTATCGATCGAAGGAAGACTAAGTGGAAAGTTGCAAGGGATTCGTCTCTTTACCATTACCACAGTTGCTTAAATTCAGAATAAATATTTATTAATGCTTAACAGTATAGATCCTTAAACATAGTATAGAAACAAAGCGCCGAGTCTTTCATAGAGAGAAAAAGTGACTGCAGAAAGTTTATGATTCAGTACGAGAGACAAGGATTTCAGGAACATCAAAAAGAGTCTTCTAGGGCTGGATATGATGCATTGAGTAAATTGCAGTCGACCAAGCATGTAAGAAAGACAAAGGAGGGAGTACCGTGGCGGGAACCTAAAAAAGAATATGATGAGGATAGTTTTCATTCAAATGGGGGCTTGGCTCAAGATTTAGAATGTAATGGTGATGCTCTGGACGAGTTCACTGATACCCAAGCGGACAAGGATCGTGCTTTCATAGATCCAAAATCCGTAACTACAAAAGGAGTCGAGGATATGAAGGAGGGAAGCACACATATTGATGGCAGTTTCCCGCGACCTTCAACTCCATCTTCATTCAAGGTGTCGCCTTCTGATAAGTCTGACTTCACAAATGATACGTCCCCATCTTCGGTTGAATACGACGGAGTCAAACAACATGATGTACCGGAAAATAAGGATAGTGTCGAATCTACTATTGGTACCATTCGTATCACCTCTGATGGTGCAATGAAAAGGAGACTGGAGGAAATAGATCCTTTACAATGTATCGAAAACAGCAGCCATGATACGATAAAAATAAAGGCCAACACGTCTGAATCTAAGACGAGCCCCATGGCCACAAACGCGACACCCTTAGGTTCGCTTAGGAGACATACATCTCCTATGATTGCATCTGCTCTGACCAGCAAGCCGGATTCCACTCAAAAGAGAGCGTCACTTGAAATTCTACCCTCGAAGCTCATCGTTAAAAATACAATGCCGACTGGAAAGAAATCAAATAGTTTAAGCAGCACGATACTGCGAAGGCTTAACTATGATTCAACAAATAATGAAATAAACCGAATGCGCAATTCTTCTATTGTGCAAAGCAAAATGAAACGAAAGAAAAATGTTTTGGATGATGACAAAGTCTCAGTGGGAAACAGAATTACTGAAGGGCATGAGAATTTTATAATGGCTTATAATATGCTCACGGGTATCCGAGTGGCTGTCTCGCGTTGTTCCGGTGTGATGAAAGAGTTGACAGATAAGGATTTTGACTATACGAAGAAATTGACCTTTGACATGGATGGGAGTGAGCTCACACCATCTTCAAAGTACGATTTTAAGTTCAAAGACTATTGTCCTGCGGTATTTCGAGAGCTTCGGTATTTATTTGGAATAGATCCTGCTGATTATCTCATCTCCGTCACAGGAAAATATATATTGTCAGAGCTAGGTTCTCCTGGAAAAAGTGGATCCTTTTTTTATTTTTCCAGAGACTATAGATTTATCATCAAGACCATACATCACTCAGAACATAGGCAATTGAGAAGGATACTAAGGAACTATTATGCCCATGTGAAAACTAATCCGAACACCCTACTCTCCCAGTTTTATGGGCTACACAGGGTAAAAATGCCATTCTGTAAAGGTAAAATCAGAAAAGTATATTTTCTCGTAATGAATAATTTATTCCCGCCTCACAGAGATATACATTTGAAATACGATTTGAAAGGGTCTACTTGGGGTCGAAAAGCGAAAGTTCGCAAAAATGATGATGGCTCTGGAAAGACATTAAAGGATTTGGACTGGCTTGAGAGAGGTGAACAAATTAAGTTTGGCCCTGAAAAGAGAAGGTTATTATTTGAACAACTTGATAGTGATGTGAAATTCTTACAAAGCGTTAATGTGATGGACTACTCATTATTGATAGGAATGCATGATGTAAAGAAAGGTAATACGAGAGAAGATGTTCAGAAGCTATCAATTTTTGATCCAAAATCCGGTGACTCGTACGATGTTGTGAATACGAATCCTAGGGATATAAATATCGCTGAAGATTTACCTTCATCTGTGTATCCTAGAAGACTTAAGTATATTTTTTATGGTCACGATGGAGGGATAAGAGCAACAAACGAGGAGAACGAACCTTTAGCTGAAATTTACTACTTGGGTATAATAGATTATTTGACCAATTACTCTTTAAGAAAGCGTCTAGAAACAGTTTGGAGATCATTGAGTCATTCAAGGCTGTCAATCTCTGCGGTTCCTGCAAAAGAATACGGTGATAGATTCCTTAAGTTCATCAAAGAGGGTACAACAAATGTCAAAACCAAAACAAGTTAGTTAAAGGAAAGTCATCCGCTGCAACTATATATTTCTCTTAAATTCTCGCTACGTATAATTCTCCTCTAAAGTTTAAATTGATTCGCTTTCAGAAAGACAAGTAGTATGTATATCGTTTCTTCACTTCGATTATTGACGTGAATCTCCTGATTGAATAGATCAATTAGTGAGGATGAACAGAATAAAATGAAAAAAAAAAGTACAAATGCTCCAGGAGGGGTTCGAACCCACGACCGTCGCGTTCCTCACACGACCGTGACTTATGGTATAACCACACTGTCGTAATACGGCTATAAGCACGAAGCGCTAACCTCTGCGCCACTAGAGCATCTGCAATTTGTGTTATGTTATTGATTGATATTATAGTATAAATGATTTAGATTTTGGAAATAACTGAACTTTAACTAATTGATCACTCTATTAGTTCTATTAATTGCTAAACTACAGAAAGATAAGCATTCAGCTCATGTATCAAGTATGGGCTTATTTTTCAGTGTTTATTATAAGCAAATATTGGCGACCGATTAAATAAAGATTCCTGAAAGTTTCAAGTAGAGTCTGTTTAATATCATTTTCTAACTTCAGATATCAGGGTAATTGCAGTGCTGTCAACGACTTTACCAGATAATTGAAAACACCTTCTTTCTCCCGGAAATTCATTTCATGTTTCATTAAAGCTTTTCTCGCTTGATCCGAATCCTCAATTTTCTGAAAAATGAGAATAAATCTACCTGGGTCGAGGAGTGAAATAAACATGAAACAGATTCATTCTTTTAGGCATATCTCTATCTCTCAGAGTAAGTATCCAGGTGTTTCCGGTGCCATCAGCAAAAGGATTGATCTGGCTGTACAAGACACGGAGAGCCTCCCCAACGAAAGCTCCTTATATGAGCCGGATGTCCAGGTTCTAGGTAAACCAGGTACATTACTATCGATCAATATGCCTCCATCAGCACCGTTGTATATCAGACGTGGCTCGCTAGTTTCAATTTATAAGATATCTGAAAAGGGATTGCCATCTGTGAACATTAGAAACGAAATGATTCAGCCTTTGAAGAGATTCTTCCTTGGTCTGTATGCAAGCCGATATCAAAAACTATTATCAACAACTTCGTTTTCAGTGCTTGTGTCTTCAAATTCGAAGAGGTTGATCGGAAGCTCAAATGCTGAAAAATCATTCTCCGTGATTGCTTTTGATGGTACGAGAGATTGGGCAATATTGAACAAGCAGGCGCTACAAGTACATACCGGGGCGAATCTTAGTTTAAAGATGATTCGAATACCATACAATGTCAGCAAGAAACTCTCCAGCACTTTGAATTTACCTTCACACTCCAAGACGGGCCTTTTGAAATGGAACTCGCTCGGCTATCTCTTTGCTAGTGGAAGAGGGTTTGTTGGATTATCAGGAATGGGAAGTATCTATAATGTTGAGCTTAAAGAAGAAGAAGAAATTTTGATTAACCGGGAAAATTTGATCGCTTTAAGTGTGAACGGACCAAATGATTTAAAAAATTGTGTGGTAGGCTATGTATCACCTGTGCCTAAATACAAATCTGAAAGTCAAAGCTTAGATTCTGTTCAATTCACTGACAAGAACATCAGGAAAGGGTCAAGAGAATACTATTTGTATCTCTTAAAATTTTATATGTCAAAATTACGGCATCTCGCATCTAAATTCAAGGTATTGAGTAGATATTTTGCAGGAGACCAAAATTTCGTAAGAATTATAGGACCCCGATTCTTATTATTGCAATCCAACATCAGTAGTCATCATAACTTAAAGATTTCTGATATTCCACTCCCAAAGGCGACGGAAATCAAGGAAAAATTCAAAGCTTATAAACCTATTCATCTCAACTACGTAACTGTTGAACCACAAAATGGTGCTGTATTCAAGAGCACACCCAACTTTAGAGAATCCATCAAAAAATAGATATCTAAGATATACATCCCCGAAGTATAACTTATTTTAGATCCTCTTTCCATGAATCACTGCATGTAGGTGGGAAGGGCTTTTATGAATTAGAAATGGCAAATGTTGTGCCCTTTACCTGATAACAGTTCTATTTGGACACACTTTGTCAACAATAGAGAGGCTTAAAACTTGAATTCTTCATAGCGCTCTGCAGTTCCCTCAATGTAAGTCTCAGTATTCTACTTCTGCCGATTAAATATTAATAAAATATTAGCATAAAGACTCGAAAACTTACGTAGCTTTTAAACTTATGACGACTATTGAACGAGGATACTTGCAAGTATTTATACATTGAAATCTTCGAATGATGGTAATGCTATTCCTTCTGTAATACTTTAATAACATGCACTAAGATATGTCGTTGTTTTCAAGTAAGCTATAAAGCTATTACTACATGGAGCATTCCAATACTATTCTGAGAACTAAAACCTTAATGAATGCATCTTGGAATTCATATGCCAACCTCATTAGTATCGTGAAGAATTGCAAAATTGTGAAAATTTCGCGAGATAAAAATATCGAGATTGTAAGACTACTATATATTTTCCAAAGTGATCTCGCATAATATAAAGTTCGCTTCATTCCTCTTATTCAACGTAGTTTTAAAATTCCAGAATTTTACAATTGGAAAGAGGATTCTAAAGAACTAAATAACATAAAGAAAACGTTTACCTAGTAAATGTTAGGATATCAATGAAGATATTAATGACGCTTACTAGTACCTCAACGGCTACGAGCACAATCACGATGAACTCCAAATTTTCCTCACGAGAATGACCTAGTTGATCCTTAAGCATCAGCAAAAGGTCCGAAATGACTTCTAGACGCTGATTTAAAAGCTCGACCCTTTGATTGATCTCAAGGTAGCCCCTGGTTGCTTGGTAAATAGGCTCCAAATGGGGCTCTGCCCACATAAGTTCAGGGGAGTCTAATACTGAGCCATGCAAATTTATGTTTATACGTAAAATGAATAGTTCACCTATGGATTTCATGATTTCATCTCTATTCATCTCTACCTTTCCCCTATGAGCAATTTGCTGCGGAATATCTCGAGTATCTTCTATAGTATTGTCTACTAATTCCTCAAATAATGATATCTTAACAGATTGGGATATAGCATGCGATATAGAGAGTTTTAGCATGTAATTGTCGTCATCCTTCAATGTAATGAAATCATTGTAAATTCTCGGTTGATATGACTTTGTAATGTAATAGTTAAATTCTTCAATTTGCACATCTTCTGGTGCTAGCTTTTCGCTTTCAAACTTAGCCAAGTCTCCCAAAAATGCAGCTTCTTCTTTAAGAGTATAGCCCCACATGACAACAACTCCATACTCAAAGATGAAAATATCATTCTTCTTACCGATATCGATTTCCCCACCTTCATCTGCGAGTCTAATGAACTTATGCTGGTCATCCAGAGAGTGATCTCCCCTCCAATCCTTGTACATAAATGGTGTATACAAGCACTCGTCAAACAATTTGGGACTTGTATTATGTATTCTCTTACGATCCTTTAACCATCTCAAAAGGTCTTTCATTCTATAAGAGCCACATGTACAATAAGCTGTTACTCGTGGAAGTAAGTCTCTCTGCTGCTTACCGAGCCTTTCTGCATCTTTTCTTGCGGGTGTATCTTTAATCCTTGCCACTTGAGAGTATACATCATCAACCGTTTCGTTGTCCAAATTAGGAGGATCCTCCGGTAGAAGCTTTAGCTTCTGAGTTGTTCTGGTAGTCCTTTGGAGACCAATTTTTGATGACCGGTTCAACCTTTGTGTTAGGGAAGCTTGCTGACCACCTTCACTCTGTGCTTTCTTTCTATCTCGAAGACCTTCACGAGAAGATCGCAATATTTGATCTCCAGTTTTTGCTACGGGAACCTCACGGTGTCCAGCCATCAATGGCGATTGATCGTTCGGCTCCAGCATAATAGATCAAGTTTACTGACTTCTACATCTTCGCAATGATGAAATGCTCATTATGAATTCGTTACGTAAGCATCGCATCTATTTTTTTTTTTTTTTTTTTTTTTTTTTTTTTGGCTCAGATGAGGAATGCCAGTGTAGATATTCTGCTTTAATTCAGTTATTCCATTATTCCATCTTTTCATGAGAAAAACAACTCACATAAAGAGTACACAGTCATCAAGGAAGCATGCATTCTCCTCGTTCAAAGAACGGGTTGATTCTCTTAAGATTGATCCGAATCTAGTTCTTGATAAGAGAGTGGCAGACTACGCAGAGGAATCTTTTTTTTTAACTACGCTAGAACATTGGAAAGAAGTTAACTTGAGTAAGAATTTCACTGAGTTTAGTGATGAAGTTGAAGGTATCTGCCAGACATTGCCGCAAATTTTACATCACCAAACGGAAATTTATGAATCCCTCTATAGGCATATCGAGCGAAATGATATATATTCACTCCAGCCTTTGTTGGATCTTCTATCGCAGTTTGTCCATGACTTGGGACCTGAATTTTTGCCATATTACGAATCATCCATAGCTTTGTTGATGAATATTGCTTCTGCTATTGTCCCCAATGACCATCAAAATCAGAGAAATTCAAGCAATGCACTAGAATTGTGCTTTAATTGTCTTGCATTTATATTCAAATACCTCTCCAGAAATTTGGCTGAAGACTTGATTCCTACTATTCGAATACTTTCGCCTATTTTTCAAAACTCAAAACGAGCATACATATCAAAATTCTGTGCAGAAGCGCTGTCTTTTTTAATTCGCAAGGCGTCCTCTGAAAGTATTGACTCGTTGATAGAATATTCGTTGTTAAAGGATGACGCATCTATGTCGGATAATCAGTTGTATTGCGAGTCTATGGTGTTGTTGTTTTCGGAGGCTATGAAAAGTACTATAGGAAATTTCCATTCTAAAAGTAGCATAATACTTTCAAAGCTTGTATCAAAAATAAGAGTCCTTGCATTCGATAATGCAGTTTATATTTCTGTACTAGGGGATATCATATTAGACGTTATCATGCATGGTTCAAAAGAAAATTGCGGCAGAATCTATCTGTCACTTTTAGGTGAGATTTCGAGCCTTTTGAATGTAAAAAATCTATCGTATCATTGTATTTTTTGCATCACCCGGATCTTGATAGTTTTAGTTTTCGCTGAGTCCGGTAAGAAAATAAGCAAGTGGGAAACAGTTCTATCGACAACGAAAAGGTTATTTATTGAGTTAGAACACCTTGAGCTGGGTAGTTACCTGAGAAATATTACATTACAGATATCGTGTTTACAGCTTTGCATTTTGATCTTTAGAAATTGTGACGCGGAGTATTTCATCAAATTTCATTATGACATATTCAAGTTTATTCTGAGTTATGACGGAGGAAAGCTTTATTTTGCTTTCACCGATGCTGCATTGATATTATCTTCACCCAAAGCAATAAATTTTGGTTTTCATAAACAGTTGCTGAATCACATAGTGGCTCACAAGCACGAAGAACTTGAAATTCAAAAACTCTCTTTGTTTATATCCAGTTCTGAATCAAGAAACGAGGACAAGAAACTAATTGCAATCCCTGAATCTATGTATCAAGAACTTGCGAAGAACCTCGACTATAATCATAGAGAGAATGACAAGGAGCTACAGTTTTTGGCTATTTATTCACGGTTAGCAATATTAAGATATGGTGAGTTCACCGGGCAAGCAGAAAAAGAATTTTTAATCAACTTGCTAATGCTGGTAGAATCTGGAGACTTGAGCACACCATTTCTGAAGGATTTTTTTTGCTTCGTTATTGACACATTATGCGCATTTTTAAATGTTTCTGATGATATACTTATAAGTGAGACATGCAAATTCATAATTGAATTTTTCGATATTTTTATAGAGAGGGCAGGCTTCATATCGTCCGTTGACCTCTTTATTGATAAGTTCTTCTCATGCTTAAAGAACGAGCATATTGTGTCATTGAAGGAGCTCATTCTTACTACTATCTCAAACTTATCACTGTCAGATCGCAGATTGCGCTATAATACTATAAAACTACTTATAAATTCAAACATTTTATCAGAATCATACTCAACTGAGCTATTATCTCAATGTCGAATTATAGAAGAAATTCCTCTAGCATTGAGTAATGGAAGAGATATTCAGCTAAGAATACGGAAGTTGGTCACAGACTTCAGGAATTTGAATGTGCGTTCTAATGCTGACTGCTGTATTATTGCGAATTACTTTTTCGGTTTACTATCGAACGGTTTTCAGCCTTGTTGGGATGTCGTTATAGAATCTGTCGACCACATCGCCGATGTATGTTCCGATAAGATTATTGAACTTGCTATTCATTTTCTTGACTTTGATTATAATAATCAGACTTCTTTGTACTCCAACATCATATTCCTGTCAGCAGAAGTCAATGAATTCGATAAATATAGTTCTATCAATACGAGTCTCAAGGAGAATTTAAAGAAATATGACAGTCTCTATTTTGAGAGATTTTCTACTCCAATGAGGTCATTATTGGATCTTATAAAAGATTCTAATACAGGCGAACATTACAATGAATACATGAGAAGTAATGTTATAAGATTGATAGATAAGATACCACAAGTTGTCGAAGCCTTTTCAGACAAATTTTCAACCCTCCTTTTGAGAAATGTAGATGAAAAAGATGTGAACGAGGAGTCAGAAACTAGCCCACATAAATCCTGGTCTTTGAAAGATAGGAATGAATTTATAAAAATATTTGGCAAGTTCAAGAACATTAATAAGATGCATCGAGGTGAGTTACTCTTCGATTATTTGTTAAGCTTGCTTTCCAGTAAAGTCAATGCAGTACAGAAAATAGCACTTGAGGTCATTTGCAACTGGAAAAACAAATCAATCAACAAATATAAAGACAATTTGATAAATTTGCTTGATGATTCAACGTATAGAGATGAAATCTCAAAATTTTTAATTCATGATTCGTCCACGATTATTGAAAGTGCTGACTTGAATGATTTAATGCCCGTGGTCATAAGAATACTCTTTGGTAGGGCACAAGCTGCTGTCAAGAGTAGTAGTAAAAGGGGAAGAAAATTTGCTGTAATAGCAACCCTTCCTAATCTACCAGAAACATATATTATTGAATTCATTCACTTGGGCTCAGAAAAAATTCCATATAAACAATTCTTTGAGACTTATGTTTCAGAAGTTCCTACTTCGAAGGAGCTTCGTAGGATTTCTGGATTTTTGAACTTGTTATCTGAATTTTTATCCATCCTTGGTGGTAATTTCCAGAGCGCACTAAATGCATCGGTAGAACCTCTACTTTATTCCTTGATAGTATCACAAAAGTTAATAGAAGTGGAAGAGTTATCTGATGGCAGTGACTCAGTTCTCGTAAAAGCTGCGAAGAGTAATAGGCAGCTTGGGACGAGATGTCTTGCAGAGATATTCCTTCACTTAGGAGAGAACTACTCATGGGATCGTTATTTTGGTATTATGTTCGATTCAATATTCAAACGTCGCTTAAAGGCATTTGCAGATGAGAACTTGCAGCAGGAATCATCAATGTTGAAAATCATCACTAGCTGGATTAAGTTTCCGAACCTTATTCATTTATTATACTTTGATGATTATGCTCCAGTGACTGCAGTACTTTCGTTGTTAGATAGGGACAATGTTAAAGATTCAGTAATTTCATGTGTTATGGAGTTCTGTATAGCGGTTTTAAGGAGTTCATCCCAGATAAACCAAGAGAAATTTTATACGGTTATTGCGTTGGTTGCTACGAAGTTACTTAAAAACCTTCCCCGAATCTTGCATCAATCAAAAACAAGTGAGCTAAATGGGAAAGCTGTGACATTGCTTGATCTATTGATAAAGCAACAGTATATCACTGAAAATTCTGATCGGGCTTATTTAATAGAGGCTTGTTGCAAAGTGCTTGAAAAGCCACGAAACCAGCTTTCGGTAAATGAGATTTCCCTTTCTCTCAATTCTCTTAGCTTGTTGATAGAGTGCTATGCTTGCACTTATGAAGACATCAAACATGTGTATGTGACTTGCTCGAGATCTTTTAAATTTTTCTCTGAAAGGAAAGTTAGAGAGGCGCTCGTTCTAGTTTTCAAAAGTTTTGGTGAAAAGTTTGCCGACTTCAGAGAATTGTCTCAAATATTGGATGGCTTGAATTCGTATGCACAATCTAGTGACGGAGACATCGACTTTAGCAAAAGATTAGACAGCTTCAAGGTTGTCAACGAAGAACTATATGCTTCCTTGAATGAGACTCAATGGTTACCTTTGATTTATTGTGCATTTTATTATATGAATGATGAACTAGAGCTCGCTTTAAGATCAAGTGCATCATATATGCTTGCAAGGTTTGTCGATTGTTTGTGCATTGCAAAAGATCCAGAAATCTTACCTCGATACTTACACTTGTTCAGGGATGTCATATTGCCAAATTTACGTATTGGATTAAGAAGTTCGCACGAAGTCGTTCAGTCTGAGTATATTTCCGTGTTACACCACATAGTTGAACAAACAAGTGGCATAGATGAATTTGAGCTGATGAAAGTATTACTATTCAATGGTGATGAGGAAGCAAACTTTTTCTTGAACATAAATCATATCCAATTGCATCGTCGTCAAAGGGCGATCAAAAGAGTTTGTGAACTTAGAAATCACCTTTCTCCCCGAAGTATCACATTTTACGTTTTGCCCATAATTGAACGTTACGCATTAGCCGAAGACGAGAATTTAAGGAATGTTTCAAATGAGGCTATCAATTCAATGGGTTTATTAATGCGCTGCATTGAATGGACTCAGTATAAATCGGCACTAAAAAGATATGTTTCTCTCTTGAGGAATATCGACGATAAGGGCTTCACTCAAAGGCTTAAATTAGTGAATTCGACATGTGAGGCACTTCACCAAACGAAGAAATTAGATACTGAAGAAAGTAGGGATAATGAGAATATGACTCTTCCATCCGATATTGAACTTCAGAACTTCATATTAAGAGAGATTATGCCGGCACTTCATAAAATTCTAGGAATAAGGGATGATGATACAATAATCTCGCGTATGCCGCTCTCTGAAGCAATGACAAGCTTGCTTCTTTGTCTCCCTGATCAAGTGATCGAGAGTGAGCTTCCAGCAGTACTAGTAAAAACTTGTCAAGTAATGCGTTCAAGGTCTGAAGAGCTAAGAGATGTCACGAGGAAATCATTGAGCAGAATAGTGGTTTTACTAGGCTCTAAATTCTTCAAGTTTATTATCAAAGAGCTTCGCTCTTCTTTATCAAGAGGTTCGCAGATTCACGTATTGAGTTTTACTGCTCATGCTTTGTTGGTTGCAATTGCTCCTAATTTAAAGCATGGTGACCTTGATGAAACGGTAAGCTTGATATGCGACATTATCATGGAGGATATATTTGGGTCAGCCGGTCAAGAAAAAGATGCTGAGGGTTATACTAGCAAGATGAAAGAAGTTAAATTCAAAAAGAGTTTTGACTCAGCTGAAATTCTAGCTTCTAATGTGAGCCTTGAAAATTTTGGGTATTTGATTATGCCAATTAAGCTCTTGCTAAAGGAGCATATGACTTTAAAATCAAGGAATAAACTAGAGGAGCTCTTAAGAAGATATAATTTGGGCCTTAGTAAAAATTCAGAGTCCAACTCTAACAGAATTCTCATATTGGCATATCAGCTATATAAAGATTCAGGTAATCTTTTACTTGACGATAAAATGACATCGCGAACTGATAAGAACATGAATCATTTTCTAGTAGAATTGAATGCTAGACCAGAGAAAACATTAAAAGAGACCTCAAGTTACATGTTCACGCTTCAAAAGTTCTCTCTTGACTTGCTAAGACAATCCATCGGTAGAAATGAAGAGTTACTAAGTGTACCAAAATTACAGGGCTTCATTCCAATTCTATCTGAAGGGGTGGATTCGGATAATGAAGGAATTGTAATCTCATGTCTTCGTGTCTTGCAAATGCTTATCAAATTACCTTTTGGGGAGAAAGAGGATGCAATTTTCAAATCTTGCGCTAGAAAGGCCCTAAGCATCATTAAGAATTCTCCAACAACGAATTCAGAGCTTTGTCAAGCAAGTTTGAAGTTTTTGTCGAGCATTTTAATTCATAAGCCTGAAATAGAGTTAAAGGATACTGCGATAGCATATGTTCTATTGAAGATAAGGCCAGATTTCGAGGAACTCAATAATCAAGGGCTAGCATTCAGATTCTTAAAGGCCGTAGTCTCAACACACATCATGTTACCTGATGTATATGATATCATGGAGGATGTTTCTAATATAATGATTGTCAATCATTCGAGGGAAATACGCGATGTTGCGAGAAGCATTTACCTTCAGTTCTTGATTGAATATGATCAAGGTAGGGGAAGACTAGAAAAAACTTTCAAGTTTTTGATTGATAATCTCAACTATCCAACAAAAACGGGCAGACACTCGGTACTAGAATTATTTCACCAAATTATCGCTAAAGCTGGTCATGATTTAGTCTCAAAGCTCTCATCATCTCTTTTTGTTGCATTGACTAAAGTAGCGGTCACAGATGATTCTACAAAATGTAGAGAAATGGCCACATTATTGATATCAAACTTAATTGACTCATTAGATGATAGTAATTTGCAGGTTGTTGAAAGTTATTCTTATGCCTGGTTGGAACAAAATGACAATGCACTCTTAAAAAGATGTGGATTATTGGTTTATAAGATTATGTGCCAGAATTTTGGAATGGGAAAGAGTGCAAGATTGGATGGTATTGCTCAGAGCGTGATTGAGCAAATTTTAGATAATTCAAGAAAGCAGGATGATAATGAGGATAATAAAGCTGAATGGGAGATTGTGTACCTTTCTTTAAATGTATTTGCTATTATATGTAATAAATTGGGGGATGAGGTCTTGACCAAAAGATTCGAAGGAATATGGAAGACTCTCATGGAAGCTCTTCTATACCCGCACACATGGGTTAGAGCATTAGGCTCCCGCTTGATAGCTTTTATTCTATCCAATGTGGATAAGCTTGAGTTTCCTTTGGATGACTTTGAGATACAGACTATTTCTTACAGATTACTCAGACAACTAAGTGCACCCCTGCTTACAGAGGCTATGGGGTCCCAAATTATTAGGAATTTGTCATCAATTGCTATAAGGTGGGAAAAGAATCTGAGTCTTTATATTAGCAAGCCTTCAGAAGGCGATTCAACAGAGAAATCATCAAAATATTATTATGCAACAGATTTTTTAGTCTCAAGGGCATGCACAATTCTAAGGCTAGACAATGGTAAAGATTCTCTCATGACCAAAAAATTTGCGATTCAGCTTATTGCGATGATGATTCAAATTCTTGCTAATGAAAGGGTGAAGAGCGTATCTGAAGAAATTTTGATTGTGTTGATAAGCTTTATGGATACTAATGCCGATTTGAAAGCCGAAGAAGAGGACGATCTATCTGGTTTGGCAACAGAGTGCTTGCAAATATTGGAAAAGAAGCTCGGAAAATCTGTCTACATTAGCATGTACACTAAGGCGAAGCAAGCGATAGGCGCAAGAAGACAGGAAAGGAAAGCCAAGCGCGCGCAGATGGCAGTCAGCGCACCTCATGTAATTGCGAAAAGGAAACTAAAGAAACATGAAAGACTGAGAGAAAAGAGAAAGCATGTCAAGGATGCCAATGGTTTCTATCATAGTAAAAAACGTAAGGTAGTTAAGTAGTCATCCATTGAATTGCATTATAGAACAACAAATATACAAACGATGCTAAGAAATTTCCTTCGTGAGCACATTTACCATGCTAATCATCGACACTACTTTCATTCATGTCAGACATTAATTGAGCTTCAGCATGTGTATTTGTATGTACTTCTGGTTCGCTTAATATCGAGTCACGAGCATTTGCTTCCTCGATGGCACTTTGACTGTCGCCTTCATTCATCTCGACATTTTGGGGTTTTGTAGATTGATTCACCTCATCTGTCTTTTTCTGATTGTATACCGTCATTTCTTTTTGATATCTTTCTCTGTCATCTTCATACAATCTGTAATACGGCTTGCGTTGCTCGTCATCAAGATTCTTCCAGGCTTCAATCAAAGATTTCGATAGCTCAGCACCCTGACCAGCATTTTTCTCCTCTAATTCCTGTTTAATCCTTTCTTTTTCCATGTCACAGAATATCAAGTAGGCATTTGTCGGCCTCTTGGGTAAGTCAGGATCTCTAACTTTTTGTATCTTGTTTCCAGCTTGTGACCCGCTGCCGGAAAATACTCCTTTCAGTCTTTTAGTTCCGCGTCTATTTGAAGATGATTTAATAGATTTAGCTTCGATGGATTCATCGAACCTGCTCGGAGAAGGTGGGGGGGACATCTGCTCTGTATCTTCGTTTCCGTCAGGAATAGTGATTGCTCTATCTTCGAGTCTCTCCAATAAGACTACATATTCTAATCGCATTCGGCGGATGGCCAATTTAGTCCTTGAAAGCGCAAGAGTCGCTATCTTGTTATTCTCTTCGACCTCAGTGATTCTTTTTTTTAATTCTATGCATTTTTGTTTGTACTTCTGTTCTTAACATGTTAGTAAAATAAGGACAAAATAATTATCATCAAAAAAAAAAAAAATTAAAGAAAAACATACCTTCACTTTCTGGTACACTTTCTTTGTTCGGGGTGATTTTACTACTTGACGCTTTCATCGTTAAATTTGTCTTGAAGCGAACTAAGGAAATCCTCATGAATATGAAGCTGAAGATGAAGTTTAAGATTCCAATATTAATCATATGCAGTACATTCAACTCATACCCTTCAGAATGTGAGTGTTGCTAGTTAGGCTCTAAGAAGGTGAAAGGGTTCGAACTAATAAACCATATGTAATTCAATAACAAATTGATAACTCATTTAAGAATAGAAACAAAAAAAAAAAAAAACATTTACACTAGCCCTACATACAACGCATCTCCTCGTATCAATTACTATTCATTGGGGACAAGACCTCGTAATCCGAATCAAGAATTTCTTCAGTGTCTCCATCGATGCTAATTACATCATAATCCTTATCCTCTTCTAAAAAAGGCTGGTTACAGTCAGAGCCATCAGTCGTCTCAGACCTGATGAAGACTCTTTCAGATTCTCCTTCTTTGGCACATTTGGAAATGAGTGGTAATACTAGTGAGTGCGTTGACTCACGGTTAATATTGTCCTCCCTATTCGATTTTTCTAAGCCAATATCGACCAAAGGCATATCATCCACTGACGAACAAGATGCCGATATCGATTGATCGGTCAGTGCTGATATCTTCAATTTCGTGGTAATCTGCTCAGCTAGGAGCACGTCGTTATGACAACTTCCTCTGATTTGAAAAAAGAAATCATTCTTATTTGTCTTCATTCCAATGCCAGAAGCTGCTTCAAGCTCCTTTCTGTTGATTTTTAGATTATATCTTGCAAAGCTATTCGCATTAATGGCATGAGCATTGGGCACATATTCTTGGAAAATAGTACGTTCACCCTCCATTAGCTTGAATGAGAGGTCTTTGCACTCGAGTTTTCTTTGAGAGTTATTGAAGACATGAAGTTGGCAGAGTCGATCTGATTTCGAGACTAGTTTTATGGCAAGACTTGGAATACAATTTGATGGGTGTATGGAATCCGTGCATGTAGAGTTCTTTTGATTTTCCAGTTTTGATTTCATTTTATCAAGCCTATTATAAGAACCTATCTTATAATATCCTTCTAGTCTAAAATCATTACTTCCATCACTAATACTTATGCGGCCACCCTCCTCAGTAACAAACTTGTCGTAGAGCACTCCCACACCGAAAGTCCTTTTTTCCCCAGGTTTTATTGGGGTTGGGTTGGATATAATTATTTCCTCCGTACTTTGATCATCATAAAACTTGAAATTTATTTCCTTTCCGCAAAAAGATTCGCTCAGTCTGTTCCAAAGGGTAATACTAAGAACATTGAAATTAGCATACTTTCTGTTAACGAATATTCCAAATTCTTCTGCACCTGAAGATCCATTTGCTTCACCTGTGTCAGTGAAGACGTCATTCTCAGATCCTTCCAATAAAGTTTGCAAAAAATTGTACTTTAAATCATCACTTAAGTTTTCCCTCGAAAGCCTTACTTGAGATAACAACTTCTGTAATCTTTCGGAGTCACGCTTATACTTACCGCCACATAGTTCATCTGAACGCAACAGCTCGTGGTGTCTATTTATGCCAGTAGCAGTGGCTCTATCGCATGAAATACTTGCATAACCGCATCCTTTAGGTAAATTATATCTCTTACATGTGCTTAGAGAATCCGGAATTGAAATTTTGGCCATAGGATGCCTGAAAGAATGATGTCCATCATCGTACTGCAAGTCAAATTGCAGTGATTCGCATTTCAGACAAAGATCATAGTCCTCACACACTAAACATTTGTACCTTACTCCATGAATAGGCACGAACTCATCCTTAGTACACATATCACAAGATGCATTTAAGTGCATGCAATCACCAAGCATTTGAGATACTTGTGTTCGATCCGTTCCCTCGCATATCTTATCCGTAAATTCAGAAAGAACGCCTCTCAAATGAAGTTTTGCTGAATCAAGAATAGCTTCACTAAATGATGAAAAGTCGATTCCAGCCCATTTATTATCATCGTGAGCTAACATACTAGTAAATGTTCGAGGACAGGAATCATTGATAACAAGCTTGGTGTGGTTCTTCACTCGCAAGCTTCTGAATAATGCCTTGAAATCCTTCTCTGAATGTAAAGGAACATAGTCCTTATTCTTTCTAGACTTACGTATAATGGTTACGTATCGCTCTTCGCCCAAATCTAGGTATTGTCTCAAGAAAGCTATTAGTCTCTCCTTATTCGATAGATAAAAAACTTCATCAAACCCAACATGGATGACCTTTTCCTGGCTTGTTGCATTAGTATCATAAACTTTGTTATATGTGACTTTGAGTGTTATTCTCTGATTTTTCTTTCCCATTGTACTTTATTTTAAGTTGAAACAAGAAAAGATAATTGCTAATTGTGACCAAGGGGCGTAAGTAATTCAGAATTTCGCGATAAGTTCGTTATCGGAAAAACTTGATGCACAGCTAAGAACGAAGAAAAGACTTCTCATCTAGACTCAGCCATAGACGAAACAGTATGAATGCCGAGTACCCTAAAGTTATAGTATTTGACTTAGATTATACGCTATGGCCCTGTTGGTGCGATACGCATATATGTATGCCTCTTAAGCTGTTAAGCAAAACTGAGGTCATCGATAAATACGGCTTCAGATTGAAGCTATTCAAAGATGTTGAAAGCATTATCACAGAATTAAAAAGCAATGGCGTACATCTTGTTGGAGCAAGTAGAACAGCTACTCCAAGAATCGCACAAGAATTATTATCATTGTTGCATGTAAACGATGTTCCCTTGATCCAGTTTTTCGACTCCCTTCAATGGGGACAAGGATCAAAAATTCGACATATTAAGCAAGCCGCTAAAGAACTTCGTTTGACGCAGGAGCTTAGAAATGGGGAGTTTATATTATATGATGATGAATCTCGTAACCAAGATGTGGTGAGCATAAACTGTGAGTTCGTAAATGTCGACGAAAGACATGGTATCACAAGGAATGTATTCGATCGGAGCTTAGAGATTTGGCGCTCGAAAAAGGCTAAATAATAGTATAAAAGTTAGATGCTTTCACTTATAAATTTAGACAAAGGATTATTATATACGCTTAATTAGTTTCATTAAGAGACCTAACAAGGTAAATAAGCTCATCAACAGAAATATCCTCCGGAGTAATAACTTCTTTCTTGCTGTGTTAGTAAAATCTATTAATTGAGTACATTTGGTAAAGTAGAAACAAAGAAAAAACCAGACTTACCTCTCTCAAGAAGCTCTTTAAATTATCCTCTGACCAACTAGAAACATCAATTGTCTCATCATAAGATCCAGCTGCAAATCCTTTTACACTATCAGATGCCTCTTCAATCCCTTCATTATGTGCTTCATCATCAATTTCAATTGGCTCATTATCTTCCTCTTTGTCCGATGAACAACTAAAATACCTGCAAATAGAATTCTTCAAATGTGGAAAAGTCTTGACTATCAAATAGCCACCTATAACAACAGTTCCAAGCGATATTGCACCAATACCTATTTTTCTCTGATTTCTACGTAATTGTGTGGACATCTCTTGCATTCTTTCGACATTGAGAGAAGTCACTCCTTGAAAGTGTCCTAGAAAAAGTCACGTGATTGAATACAATAATGAAAATCGTAAAAATGTGATGATGGGGCATAATGTCTAATATACTCGTATCTTGATGAGATTATAGCACAAGATAAGTCATGTTTTTTAAATAGCGCCAAGTACCTATACCTTTCGTGACACCTATCAATCAATGTAGAACGGTACGCTTGAAACTGTCCATCAGTTGGTTAATTCTTCCATGCTTGCATTTCGAAAGGGTTTCCGAATAGTATTACAACTATAGGAGAGAAGGTGCATTTAGCAATACAATATGGTAGCTACATAAGAGAAAGCTTGCCATCAAAATATTGTTTCAATTTCTCCTGCTATCTTCCTAGCCCATTGGAAAATCTCATTTTAGTATCACTTCTGATACTATTCAAAGCTGTATGCGTCCGTTATTGCTTCTGACACTAATGAGCCGAGAAGGGGTATCATTTTAAGGATCAGAAATCTATACAATCTTCAAGTAGACATGACCAATCCTACAAAGGAGAGGTTACAACCATTCTGCCATGTATAAATTTAGCATCAATACGTCGTGTACCTCATATACGAAAAGAGTAATTAACATATCGAAACTGGAACTGCAACAAAAGAATACCATAGTAAGAAGGATAAAACAGTCGATGTATTTTTGTATGTCTCAACCTGTTTCCTAGTATTAAGCCAATATTATTACTTGAAAATTTAAACGTGTGGTTAATCATGAGAGAAAAGTCATACTTATAAAAAATTCCGAAGAATCATAAAAAAAAGCTAAAACTTAAAAAAAATAAAACTCAATGTATTCAAATTAAATTTACTGTCCTATTAGTCTCCATTTCAATCCAACTAATTCACGTTGCTTTTCAAGATTTGAAATTGCCCTCGAGACGGGACTGTTAGTAGAACCTGAGAATTAGTTCTACTATTCATTTTATAATATAATAAAGCACAACATATTTAATCATAAATACATGAAAATACAATAAACTATACACCTAAACTAAAGTAAAGAAATTAATTTAATTAAGTTGTTAAATGTACGTCATAAATGTCTAATATCTAAAGAAATAAAATGCTATCTGAATAAAGTAATTCGACTCTCTAACAATACTGCAATAGCTAATAGGGATCCTCATCTTGAAAATGAGACAGTCACATAAAATAGAGAAAAAATGTGCCTAGTCAAACGACGACCACTTTAATCATGAATCACCATGGGAACACCAAGAATCACCACCAGTCAATTGAATTTAAACTGGGTTAATGTACTTAAATCTATGAAATTCTACTCTTGTAACGACTAAAGCCTTTAAACAAGTATAATTATCTTTCACATCTATTTCCATGTTGTGTGAAATAGGGGTTCAATATGCAATAAATATCATCTACAATATGAAGAAAAAACTAAACCTATTGATACAAACATGAGAACATACTAATTCCTATCTGTAATAAAAAAATACATGCCTATCTACAAAAATAGAGCTAAATATTACAATAATAAATCAATTTACAATGTGCACCTACATTAAAAAATACTAGATGGAACTTCATCTATCTTAAGAACAAAAAAAAACCTAAATGTAGATACATCAAACCAAAACCATTTTGAAAGAGACAATTCAAAGCGCGGCCAAGTCAAAAACTTTAGCTAAATACGTTGTTCTATTTCGATTTCATTAACCTTACTGTGGTTCAAATTATAAGGATTGATATCTCAATATCCCACAAATTATATATATATATAAATCACAGATTTCAATCTGAATGAGCTCCATCTCTTTGGATTCTTCATATACTTTGCGTTTCCAGTTTTAGTCTTAGGTCCTAAACTGAGCCGGAAAACCAAAACTTTACGAGACTATGAATAAACTATTCTTCCAACTTCATCCTACTAAGATCAGATTATTCAGTATCTAAACACTTCAAAATATCTTTAATAGATTAATTATTAGTCATATAGTCTTCATAGATGAACCTTTAATAGTTTATAAGAAATCTCGCTGTTACCCATGAAAGCTAGAAATATTCGTCTCAAAATATTTAAATAAAGAACTGGTCGAAAAATCGGAGGACACTAAACATGATCTATCGAAGAAATAATGGATTATAGCACTGTACCAAAATTTTTAATACCCATCGTTCCGAACTGAACTACTGATTCTACAAAATACATGATAGGGCTGTTTTTTTGAGTGGAATAATTTACTTTTCATTTGAAGGAGATTTCTCATCGAAAATCAGTATAACTTCGCATCTTAAATGAGTTAATCTTTCATCTTAGTGCCTATGCAATAGTCCTAAATGCATGTCATTTTTTTATCCCAACCTTTTCTGTTGTGGCTGACTTTAAACTTTATTTTTTAAGTTTCGATAATTGGTAATCTATCTATGGCTTGAATTCATATAGAGTATTTTTTTCTTTCGAAGATATCACTTTATTTGGATGCATTGTAATGAAGGTTATTCAGAGCATATGCGACACCACATTCTGCGTGCGTATTTAGTATAGTAACAATTATTTAAATAATTATTTCTCAAATAGATCAATATCTTCCTAGCTCTTCTTTTTAAAGAATTATCTTCGACATTTTCAATTATTCTAATTGATTATATTCTTTTTACTTCTTTATTGTGTGTCCAAATTATACTTGTGATATTTCATTTGATTCATGCTCAAGAGAACTTCACCAGATATTCAGTTGAAGACTCTTTGTATTTCTTTATGATTTTAATTTGTTTTCTGTACGTCTTTTGGGAAATATATTCTAATGAATGTCTAAAATGTTCCTTTTTTATGAGTTAGAAGTGTCAAGTTTTAAGCTTAAGTAAAAGAAAAGCGAATATAGGTTTTTACCATCTATACATTCATAATGCTACAAAACAGAGAATTCCGAACTTTTATTATTCTGTCGAGAATCTCTGATTCAAGAGTAAATACTCTATAGATTTCTTTATGTTACTGTCTTTTGCCAAGTATCTATTATTTTCGATATTATATATCTTCAAATGAGCATCCATATAGATGCAAAGATAGTCTTCCTTTCATTTTGATTTAACAATGAAACAAAACAGTACTAAATCAAAATCTCTAAGTAAAAAAAAAAAGTTTCTTAAGTCTTGAACGCTTTCAATGATATTGCAGCTTTATAATTTTATTGAGTTTTTTTGTATTAATTTTAGTGGAATATTTACAATCTCTAGAAGTTTTTATCTTTTTGCTATAAAGGTATTACAAGTATATGAAGTAATACTTGTTTTAGGCCTATTCTAACCTGGTGGCTTTTATGAATATTTAAAGTATATATATACTTCGTGAAATCTAGTCTAGAGTTTAAGGTTTATAATTGGGCATAAGATTGCTTCTTTTATTCCACGAAATCTTGATTTCTACAAGATATACTATAATTACTTATAAACTCAATTTCAGTAAACCCGAATGCATGTATCCATCCTTGAAATAGGATAGTTGTCTATCTATTTTGTTCGTTCCCTCTGATACGGTAAAGTTTGCCAACAATATAGGCGTTGAGTCCTGCTTAGATTTTATGTTAAATCCATAGAATTCGCACGTAACTCTTTCTTTCAGAATTTTTAATTTATAATAGCCTCTATAGTAGCCCTCATTCCATAGAACCCCAGTATTGCTCTCTACTAAGCTCGATGAAATATTTCTGCAAATTTCCCTGTCGTCTCCTCCTATGAAAACCGTAGGCGAGCTCACTGCTGTCACTGAGAACTCGACCGCCATAGACCCGTTCCCCGTTTCGATATCGTAACTCAAGGGATTTGCTGATAATTCGCTAGCCACGTTCACATGAAAGTCGCCACTCAAAATAACAGTATTAGCTATCTTTTCGTTGTAGATGTGATCTAATAATCTTTTTCTTGATGCTGTATATCCGTCCCAAGAATCGTGGTTTAATTTCTCATAGGCTGGTCCGCCGATTCTTATATTGTCATGACTAAGGTCTAAGTCCTTAATTATACATTGGCTTGCAACAAGGTTCCAGATGCTGCTATTTTGCATCAAATTATCTTGTAGCCAGTGTTCCTGGTCAAAACCTAGTAGTGTTCTTTCTTCTCGATCTCGAATTTGGTTTATGTAGTTTGTGTTTTGGTAGTCATCAGTAACATCTCTTGAGTAATGCCTAGTATCTAACATTTGTAGCTGAAATAGGTTACCAAACCTGAAGCGTCTCCAAATCTTGTATGAGTTTGATGAAGAGTGTTTGACAGGAAGCCATTCAAGATAGGCTCTTAAACCCGCTTTCTTTCGCTTCAAAAAATTGAATCCAGAAGAAGCCACACTTCCTCTTAGCCATGAATTATCAGATACTTCATGATCATCCCACACGACAATCCATGGAACTCTGGAATGCAAGTATTTGAGATCGTTGTCTTGACGATAAGATGCATATCTTGATCGATAGTCTTCAAGAGTTTCACATTCATGTAATGGCACATGCGTGCGACCAAGAGAGGTTCCATTGGTGTACTTTCCATTTGCATATTCATAAATATAATCTCCAAGATGTAAAGCATAATCTACGTCATCTTCTTGTAAAGCCGCCTTGTATGCATGATAATAACCTCCTGCATAGTTGGAACAAGAATAAACGGCTAACTTGATTTCTCCATCAAAGTCATTGAAGGGGAGTGTCTTCGTTCTACCAATATTCGATGTGAATCCATTATTTCCAATAAACATGTAATAATATGTAGTATTTGGTATCAAGTTTGGCACTAAAACCTTAACAGTATAATCCACTTCGTCACTAGTAAAAGTGGTAAATCGATTGATATCGTCCTCAAAATTAGGATTCGTGCTTACAATCAAATTCAACTCGATAAACGATTTTCTTTCGGTTTCGCTTTGCAGTCGAAATTTTTGTGGAGTGATTCTTGTCCATAATATAACTGAATCAACTTGTGGATCACCTGAGGCAACGCCATGATCAAAAGTGAACACCACTTCTTCATCTACCTTTCGAAAGATGTCATGCAAATTTTTGATGTTACAACTCTCTTCTTCATTCCAGTCGTCAACTAGATCGAAATTAAGGTTTTCGATCAAGGATTGCAATGATTTTCCAATTTGACACGTGAATATTAGGAAGAGAATTAATGAACTTCGCATTCTGTTTTCAGCTTTCCGAGATTTTTACTTTAGTAGGAAACTATTAACCTTGGATTTCGCAGTTCAAACTTGATAAAGAAAAGTCATGCACTATTTATATTTCTAGAAGGCTTAAGGCTAGTATCTAACGTCTCGTGTTCTTTAAGCAAGATAATGCGTCTATCTCGGTTGCATAGATTTTGCGAAAATTAAAGTGTCTTATGCACCTTTGACCCACGTTCCTCCATTATTATTTAGCCTGGCGGAAATAGTACCCAGCTTAGAAGTCAGAATATGAAGCTAGAGGTCGGGCTGTAACCTATATCGATGAACGTGTGTCTTTATGAGCACGTTCTTCAAACTTACTTGTATCTCTATCGTTTGCAACTTGTATAAGTAGATGTCAAATGTTTACGAAAAATTTACGATGCACAGATAATCCCAAAAAAATAATGAGCGAGGTGAAGAAAGCAGACTCAATTGTAGTGACTCTTGAGTCAAATGAAAGTGAACAAGTGAGAAAAGCCACCTGGAAGGATTTGGGCGCTGTTATAACGGCTGGCTGTGCCTTTATGTCTGATGGATACATGCAAGGTGTTATGACTATGGCCAATCCAACATTACTGGCATCATTTTCAGAATATGATTCAAATTGGAAAAGTATGACTTCCAATGCTATACTTGTCGCAAATATCATAGGTCAAATTTCATTTGGTATTTTTGCTGACAGGATAGGAAGGAAACAAGCTTTTATGTATACGACTGGTCTTATTATAGTAGGCGCGATTCTTTGCGCGGCTGCAAATGGAAAAACTCCACAAGGATTGTTTTGGATGCTTATTGTTGGAAGAGGTGTTGCAGGTGTTGGAGTAGGTGGTGAGTATAGTAATTCAGCTCCCGCGTCAATCGAGATCGCAAACGAAAGATTGCGTAAGAAGAATAGAACTATTCCATTTATCTTATCCACAAATTTGCCTGTGGCATTGGGAGTTCCTGTTGCAACAATTGTTTTTTTGATCGTGCAAGCTATATGGGGAAATAACCATCTCAACGGGATTTGGAGGACTTGTTTCGGTATTGGAGCAGTAATACCACTCTCTATTTTTTATTTTAGGACTAAGATGGAGCATGCCAAAAGTTTCAAGGTTAATGCGATGAAAAGAAAGGTTCCTTATCTTCTCATAATTAAAAAATACTACAGAGAAATTCTTGGAACTTCCCTTATGTGGTTTTTCATGGATATGATTCTCTATCCTAATAATATTTTTAGTACTTCTATCTTGGGTGTTGCTATTCCTAATGCTACTTTGAGAAGGACCGGGGAATGGCAGTTATTCCTTTCCAGCTTTGCTATTCTTGGTGTCGTCATAGGAATCATAGCAACAAAATTTTTCAGCAGAAGATTTATCATAATATCAGGCTTCCTTGCTTATGGAGTGGTTTCTTTTATTGTAGGAGGAGCTTTTGAAAAATTCGAGAAAATACCAGCGCTTCTTATAATATTCTATGCATTGTTGAACTGCATAATTAACTATGGCCCTGCAAACCTTCAGTCACTTGTTTCCTCGGAGTCCTTTCCTACAGCTGTGAGAGCTACATTTTATGGCCTTGGAGCTGCAGTTGGAAAGGCAGGTGCTGCCATAGGAACACAAATATTTACTCCAATTCAAGTTCATGCTGGAAAGAGATATACCTTCTTTCTTTCTGGAGGACTATCAATTCTAGGCGCAATAATTGTATACTGGGGCGTTCCGGATTATGGTGATAGAGATTTGGAGTTTTTAGATGAGGAACTAAAGGTATACTTGAAAGAGAATAATTGGGAAGGCGACGACTAGTACAGGTCCTAATGGACTAAGGAGTGTTCCAGTTTAAACTACTATCATATAGTATTGCCTTTAGGATTTTTGTATGTATATATGTATGTATGTATGGATGTATGTATGTATGTATGTACACGCTAGTAATCCTCAACCTGGTAGCACTTGCTCAACAGAAATTCAGTCAGATTTCTCATCCGTGAAACTATTGCGCCCTAGAAATTCTTCGAGATAAGTTCCGAGTCAAGCAAATGAGCGTCATTAAAGACTTGAGGTATTTTCACTCCACTATTTTAGGTCCTTCTTGACTGATTTTTGATATTGGTTATGCTTGGCTTTTCTTAAACCATCATTGCAAGTGTGAGACCAATCTAATATTTACATGCTTTAGAGGTATTAGTGCATAGTCAAATCAAAGCATACAGGCCACATTGTCTAAGTGGCCTCTAGATTCTTTTCGCTTTTAGTGTTCTGAGAACTTCTGCAAGAAGTAAGATAATCGTATAAGTTATTCCATTGTCCATTTCTGTGAAGCATAGCTAGAATCAAAATTGCTGGTAGCTGCCAGACTGATCCCCAAAACAATTTCTTCGCATAGATATTCACTGCAGCCAAATCCTGCGCAGTAGTCTTGCTAGTATGTGAGTAATTATACTTCTGTTGTCTCCAAAACTTATAGGCTAAATATGTCAACCAACCATTAGCTAGTGCAGAATCGAATTGAAATACCCAATCTGTAACTCCATAATAACTCAATCCAAAGCATAAAGGAAACATTAAAATCGAATACCTCAATGCAACTCGAGCATTCAACATAGGTTTCTCTGCGGAAGTCATAACATAACCTGCACTTTTGTATTGATCTGCAATGTTATGAGATAGAGAATTGAAATGCGGAAATTGCCAAGCATAAAGTAGTCCCGCTAGGCACCAGGCTCCCGGATGGTTAAGAGAAGATGAAGCTGCTGCCCATCCCATTAATGGAGGAATTGCACCCACAACAGCTCCGACCCATGTATTAATGATAGATTTTCTCTTCAAAGACGTGTATATCCAAGAATAAAGAACTATGTTTAGAAATCCAAGCATTGAGACCGTTGAATTTACCCCAAAATATAGTGTGATAACCCCAATAGTTCCAGTAACCGCAGAGAAAATGTAAGCTTGCCTTGGTGTTATCAACCCTCGGACGACTGGTCTGCCAGAAGTTCTCGTCATTCTTTTGTCAAATTCAGGTTCTCTGGCCATATTAATAGCATTGGCTGCTCCAGAACAAAGTGTGGTTCCTATGGTGAGGAAAAGTAATTGAGGAATAGACACGCTATAAGGGGAGATAGCATAAGAGCACACCGAACTCAAGGTTACGAGTATTGTTAAATTCGGCTTTGTTAACTTCAAATAGGGACCAATTATTGCAGATATATGTTTCTGACTTGACTTTTTCGGGACGTCGGCAGCTTTCCTGGACAATTTTGGTGTCACTTTGAAAGGAATACTTTGCGTCGTGGACGTCTCGATCGAATTCAAAGATTGTGACGCCTTAGCATCAGATTCTTGACAATTTAATACTTTTGCCGTTGCTTCTCCTAAAGATGTGGTTGTGTCTTTAGGGCCTATTCTTGCATTTTTACCTGATGGTGTAGAAGCATGATTTCTGTAGTTTAACAATATTTGATTTGCAATAAAATTCTGGTCTATTATTAATTTTCTTTGTGTATTCTTGAAAAAGAAGTTCAAGCTAGAGGCATGGTTTAGCCTAGGACAGGCCAAGATCCTATGATTCATGGCACTTGCACTTACAGGAGAGGATATCTTGAAAAAAAATAAATCTATTTAATGAATGTTCGAGCTGTATCTGCCACACACGACTAATAACTGCGGATCAAACAAACCTAAGCACATCACACATATGTGTAATTCACTCCTTAGGAAGACCTTCACCTTTTTCTTCATTTCCTATATGATTAATTTCATCGACCGAATGCGATCCATTTGATGTGATATCTGCTTTTTTTTCATCTCGTCTTTTATTCTCTAGTTTATTCTCAATCAAATCATGAAAAGCTACGATGGCCCTAACGAGCGTACCGATGTATATCATCATCAATTCATCATTTGTCTTAACAGTAAATGCGGTGGCCAACGGGTTTAAAAAGGTATCATCTGAATCGCGACCGGATTTTAAAGGTTTATTTGAGAGTTCACCGCTTAAATTTGGTAATAAGTTGAAGACATTCTGTAATTTGCCCAAAATTGTATGATTGATAGGAAGCTCTTTTTTCTGTACACGGTCCAAATATATAGCTATCTCCTTAAGTTTTCTGGATAATCCCGCTAATGATCGCTGTTTTTGAGTGATGTTCAACGATAAATTACCAGCAGCTTGATCTCGAATGTCTCGAAGTAAATGTTCTACACCGATTTCTTCCGCCTCTTCTGCTTCTATCAAAGAAGGAACGTGAACAAAAGTCCTCTCTGCTGCCGTACCATCATTTTTTATATCATCCACAGCAAAGTATGCATCCGTTGGAATATCCACATCCTTAGAGTCAACATTCACAATCAACAAAAGAGGATTATCGGTATATCTCTTGAAAACATCATTAATTTTTAAGTCAGAAGGCTTTAGTTTAGGACCCGAGTGATACCAACCAATCAATTTCTCTTTCGCATTGATTTTCTTGAACATTTCACCCATGGAGTCAATATAGTTATGGTCCAAAAACCAAACCGTTGGATTCTTTTCATCCTCCTCGAACGGAATAGCATATGAATTAGTCACACTAATTTTATCAGAAGAATTATCTCCCAAAATCACTCCAATTACACGTTTTCCTGTATCTTTTGAAACTCTATTGTAGTGATCCACCACCGAAAGAAGTACTAACGGTGATACTGTGACCATTTTATTTAAGAAAGTTAATTCGCTATCAACTGTTGGCATGATGATTGATTTAATAGCACCTTTTATTACTTGTGAATGTTAACGCCAAATAATTTGTTAACCCTCTTAAAGTAGCGTAGTTCCGCAGTGAGGTATGTCTATAGCTGGCATTCTGGGAACGCCATCGAGAGATATAGATGGTCGTGCGTTTACCTATATAGAAATAAAGATTCACTCTAGATGCTTTCACTAATGAAATAATCAATGCCAACATGTTTGGACAAGTAGTTATAGGGCCGCCGGGCTCAGGAAAGTCAACTTACTGCTATGGGATGTTTCAATTTTTATCAGCGATAGGTAGAAAGCTGTGTATTATTAACCTTGATCCGGCTAATGACTATCTCCCATATCCTAAATGCGCTTTAGATATTCGAAATTATATTACACTTGAGGAAATCATGCAAGAACTTAACTTAGGACCGAATGGGGGACTTGTATATGCATTAGAAACCTTTGAAGAACTTGAACTTGATAACTTTATGGAAAAAATTGGAGCTCTCATGAAGGATCAGAACTATTTAATATTCGATTGTCCAGGACAAGTGGAGCTCTTCACGCATAATAACACATTGATGAAGCTATTCAAGAAGCTACAAAAGAAATATGAGTTGAGGCTTTGTGTGGTATCTTTGGTAGATTGCATTTATTTGACTAGCCCTTCGCAGTATATTTCTATCTTGCTTCTTTGCTTACGATCTATGTTGCAATTAGAAATGCCTCACGTAAATGTGATTTCAAAGATAGATAAGCTTAAATCATATGGAGACTTGCCTTTTAGACTTGATTATTATACCGAAGCGCAAGATCTTGACTGTTTAGTACCGTTAGTTGAACAAGAGTCAAACTCTGCTCTTGGTGCAAACTATGTGCGCCTAACTCAGCTTATAGGAGAGTTGATTCAAGACTTTAATTTGGTATCTTTTGAAGTTTTAGCAGTAGAAAATAAAAATTCAATGATAAAACTTTTGAGCGTGATTGATAGGGCAAATGGATATCTTAGAGGAAGTTCTGAGATTGGAGGTGATAATGTTTGGTTTGAAGCAATTCAACAAGGACCGACTCCTGGTTACTCAGATTTAGATATTCATGAAAGATGGGTAGAACATAAAGAAAAGTATGACGAGCTTGAAAAAGGCGAACTAGAAAACTCATTGAAAGGCATAAATCCATTGCGGGAACTCGAAGATGAAGATAAGGAAGAACTGATTTAGCATGAACTGGAAATAGATAGGACTAATTAATTGTATTAGAATGTTAATTATAACGATTTGTATATATTGCCACGTTTCCTTAACTCGAAAGCAAGTCTCTTGCAGCATCTAGGTTTTCTTCTCCCTCATAATTTGCAACATAGTTCTTTAAGTCATCCGTATGCTCGTTTACCTTTTTATCTAATTCTGTTATCATTCTTTGAGATTCTTCAAGAACTTGCTGTTGCTTTCTGATTTCGTATTCATCGGCATTCTTGCTTATCATCTGTTGAACAAACTTTTGTTGATCAAGAACTTCCTGTCTATACAACTTCTGTTCTTTGAGGAGTCTACTTAAAGCATTGGTCTTAATTTGTAAAGCAGTAGGTGGCATTTTGAACACTCAACGTAAGTTTGAAGCTGGTAAATTATATAGATCGAAACCTCGCGAAAATTCTTGAAGGTGAATTTAATTCACATATCTTGAAAGTCGATAATAAGCTCAATATGACTAACGATGGAGAAACTAAAGATTCTTTAAAAGGGCTTTTACTAACCCTAGAACAAACACTTACATCTTTAAATGCGAGAAAAAGCGCTATAGTTGCTAAGAAAGAACAGTACGAAAAACTAGAAATTATCAGTGAATCCAACGAGGCACAGAGATTAATATATCTTGGAGACGATTATTTTGTAGAAAAGCACCCAAAGGATGTCTCTGATTTCTTAAATAGGAGAATAAAGGCTATAAATGAAATTTTAGAGGAAATGAATGGCAAGATAAAAGATGCTGAAGAGATGCTTCGAAAACTAACTGACTTAGAGAAGACAGATACAAATAGCGCTGAAACTAATGAGGAGGGCTTACCATTCATGGATATACAAGAAGAACTCGACGAAGAGGGTAATATTATTGGGCATATGATTAATGGTGTAAAAGATGTATTGCCTGAAAGCAAGAGTAAAACTAATACCAGAAAGGAGACGAATACAGTGGTTCTTGGTCCGAGGAGAACAAACGTCGGATCATCAATAGGCAAGCATCAAAGCAAAAATAGAATCAAACAAACAGCAAATTATGTGAATAAATCTACACAAGGTTCGAGCAAGACGACACTGAAAGATAATAAGACAGCACCTGTAAACGACAGCTGTAATACAACACAGTTGAATAATGAGCTTCATAAAACTGAAGATATATCGTCTACACCTCAAGTAGATAAAACATCATATAATGGGAGCATGGATTTAGAACCATCGTCGGCTAATAAAAGAGAAACTTCAAAAAGAATCCTTAGGACGAGCTCATTTGAAGATTCAGAAGACAAAGCACCAAGCTCAAGTGATATATTAGTTGAAGATAATAAAGATGAAATTAAAGACTTGCTAGAGGACATGGAGATTAGAACCCTCAAACCTACTGATAAATCTAAGCTCGAAGTAGACAAAATCTCGAAAATGCTTGACGAGATAGATATCTCTGATGAACATAGACATGCCCTACGATCAATTTACGAAGAAGACGGAAAATATTCGATGGAGTCAAATCTAGAAGGTGGTCAAGTAGCTGAAGTGCTTCTAAATGATACGGAAGGAACTCTGGCAGGCTCAATTCGACATGATTCTAAAATGCATTCTTCCCTCGAAATTGATCAAAATGAAATTCTCCAGTTAGAAATCCTAGCTGACGATGTTCAGAGAAATTTTGATAGTGGGGAATTTGATGAATATGATGAGCAAAGCTCAGATTCTGAGAGTGAGGATGATTTAAATAGCATTTCAGATGAATTATTGTATGGATCGAGGGGTTTCTCTTTTATTCCATCTGGTATGGATTCAAACAGTAGACAAGGCAAAGACTATAATGAAGTTCTATGGGATGAGGTTGCCAAATTGAGGTCACAGAAACAACCCATATCTTCCAAGATTGAGGAAAAGAAGAAATGTGTGAAGTTTGATGATAACGTTGAGGTCAATGAAGTTGAAAACATAAGTGATGAGCTCAAAGCAATTAAACATGATAGTAAGATATCTAGATTCAAGGAAAATCGCTTAAGAAAGTACCTTAACTCAACGAGTATTTCAAGCGGTAGATCTGCAGAAAACGAAAACGAACCGAGTTCGGAACCTGTATTGGATATTGTCGAACGCAAATATAATGCGTGGGAAGAGAACCCTGTGCTGAATATTGTCGAGCGCAATTATAGTGCGCGGAATCCCAATGCGCTTCATATTGGTGGCGACGAAACTAAGGCATGGAGTGAAGCGAATACGCATGGTTGTATACGTAACAAAGATGTTGAGCTTCCGCCAGATCCTCTGTCTGAGAACGCATCTTCGCCTCGCAATTCTTTCTCTGATGAATATTCTTCTCTGATTCAGAATGACACAATTTATGCGGATCTGTGTCGGCTGCAAATGATTCTGGCTGATAAAAATGTCGGACAACTATATAAGACACATGTATTAGATAAGACTTCGGTGGCTCAGCTAGTGGAAGATCATTACCCCGAGACCGCTGATTTTAAAGGAGCCAATCATTCGAGTCCGATCGTTCCAATTGATCACCCTATACCCTCGATACGAGGTGAAGATTACATAAACGAAACACGAGCAACTGATGACTTCCTCGGATTTCAAAATGACATGAATCTGATGGCCCAAGCTTACAATAAAGGTTTTTATGATGATGATATAAATACAGTTGGACCTATCGTAAACAAGATTGAAGACTTCGATATTTTAAATGAAAAACTTGAGTCAGGCTTGAATCCGAATATGTCGTTGGGTGGAATCCCATCTAACGAAGATGGTTCAAATATAAATGACGCCTACGTTTCTGAGAAAATTATTGACGATATGAGTGATCATTCCGATAGTGATGAGCCCATCTTAGTAGATGTTGACGAAAAGGATTTTGAAAGCTTTCATGATCCAGACGATGTGGTGCTGCAGCAAGAAATCAGAAGGGGTTATTTTATGTTGCGCAATAAGATTTTTCCACAAAGGACCACTACTTTGAATAATGAAACTGATGAGTTCGAACCAGTTGATGAGAATGGAAATACTGTACGAATCAGTCGATTTAAAGCTTCAAGATTAAAATAAGACTTTTTTGAGGCTCTTACATGTCAATCTACTACTATTTCTTTAGTTTTCGATAGTCTTCTATCTTGCCAATGATAACGTGTTATATTTTTTGCTTGCTCGCATAAAAATAATCTGGCAGAAGAAGATAAAATAATCATTCCTTTGCAGTTCGGCAAATAGAAGTAATAAGACTGATGTAATGAGTATGCTTTTGAAGCCATACAGATCTCTTGTGTTTTTTCTTTTTCCTTCTTTAGCCTCATAGAATAAACTTCTAAATTTTCACTTTGTCATTTATCGATTACTCCTGCTGATACATCACGATGAGATTTACCAATTGAACGCAATTACAATACTATACCTTATTACCTACAACATCGATTTTCATTCAGATCGCCTTAGGAAATGAGTACTCATGACCCCAGATACGAGTTCTTGTTTGTTCGGTCGCAAAGATAAAGAACAGAAGGTGTGTATTTGAGCTATAAAACATTCCTCGATTCACTTTAATCTAAGGATTAGGCATCTTTTCTGGCTGGCAAGAGCAGCAATTCGTCGAATTGAAAGAGGAGAAAATGAACAAGAAAATTTTGAGAAGCTGAAGCATGCAGCTCCTGGTTATCACAGTGTAATTCGACCTATAAAGAGCAAGTGGTTCTTCAATTAGTAAGCCATTACTGCGGAGCATCAGACTTAGATCCTTGATAAATTCTCAACGTATCAACTTCTAAGAACTGCTAGTGAACAAAATTTACCCAGGAATAGAACCGGAAGTATTAGATCGACTTCCTTCGCTCTCGATATGTATTGAAACTCAGCTGTAGTCGAGTCTTACGTAGTTCTAAGCTGGAAAAAGTTCACTTCTCTGAGAAATCCTCTTGAGTTTTACGCTCTGTCTCACTTACTTTTAACTTTCGAAACTGCCAAGCAAATAGAACGGTTGAAATGTATCCTGCTATAGCACAGGCAGCAAAGGGCCATATAAGGTAAGGATCTTTTAAAGCTGGTGTTACAGCTTGCGAAATTGCAGCTGATATAGCAGAGGTGAATAAAAGTAATGCCATGACAAGTCCCTTCATTTGTGGTGGAGAACGGGAATAACTAAGTTCATATGCGGTTGTCATTGCGAAACCTCCTCCAGCTGCGCCTAATATGTAGAGAGTGACCTCTCTCCATGCGCTTAATGGGGAAACATCATCACAAGTCGTTGCGTAGTAACCGCATGGAGATGTTTTGTAAACCTGATATTGGAAAATTGCACCTGCCAATTGAGAAGTAGCGGCCAAAAAGAAACCAAGGCATATTCTGTAAACTGGAGGGAAGTCAATTTTAAATTTCCGTAAAAGAGGATAAACAATATAATTCAATGTTGGTAAAAGAACAATAATCGTTAGAGGATTAAAGTTATTAAACAAGTCATTGGGTACACCTTTCGTTGTCATAGATCCAGCCTGTGACGTCTCAATTGAGGCGATTCCACCGTCGTTTATGACAAAAATTGGAAAGTATATGAATATTTTGCATGCATCTAATGTCTTTTTGACATCATCCACCCACTTATCGTCCCAGGTTATAGGTGTTCTACTTTTATCATTATAAAATTCTTTGCCTCTCTTTTTCATGTTGGAGGGTTTGGCGTATTCCCAGGCGTCTTTTAGTTTAACTCCTTTAGTCATAATGCCACTAATTACGATCTTCATTATCTTGAAAGAATTTTTGAGAATAGAACCTTTTGAAGGACTTGTTTTCAACCTTCTGCTCAGATATATCATAACTAGCGGTAAAATAAGGTACATTATTGTAGGAAAGAAAAATGCCAACCAGAATCCAACTCTTCGTTCAGCATAAGATGCACCTAATTCGAAAAAAGCACCTATATTGATTGCTGTGTAAAATATTAAGGTCATTCTCTGTAGGGAAGCATCTCGATCTATAATTATTTGTTCCCCAGAAGGCAATACTTTCACCAAGTCAGTTTTGTGAGGATACTGATCTAATAGTAAGGGCAACAAGTTGGGTTTGATGAAACCTGTTCCAATTGCGAGTGTGAGTATTCCTAATATTGTAGGAACTATTGCTTTACCTCCAGCGATAACGGTCGGGATCCCTGCAATAACAAAAAGCACATGCGAAATAAACCCAGCCACTATTCCCACCCAGATAGCTTTTAATCTTCCAAACTTCGTATCTCCAATATATCCTCCGTATAAAGGAACGACATACGCTAGAAAAGTTAGCAATAAATTCAAGGCAGAGGCAACCTGAAGGCCCTTTCCCAATGCTCCAGCAGATTCATTCAGGCTCGTACTAAGAGGAGCGCCTGTTCGACTACCTTCAGGAAGTGGCCTTTGAATAAAATTGGTTAGTATTTCCGTTACTGAATAGTATGAACCTCTTTCTGCCAACTCGACTAGGCATATGAGATAAGAAGAAAACGGAACATGGCCCACAACTCTTCTTAAATGTTTTTGTTCTTCTTGGGTCGGCTTCCTTAGGCCATTTGGGTTCCATTCATCAAGATAATTTGTAGGTCTCTCTTCAGCTGCTTCTTCTGTGTCCTCCTGAAAATCAGAGGCTATTTCTAAGGTAATGTTGTGGTTCTTCTTTAACTCGTCCTTGTCTGTCATACTGTATTTACTCTCAAGCTCTGCAGTGTACATCAGACGGTTTTAATGATTCTTGTATAATCTGCTGGGATGAAGGGAAAATTCTCTTTATTTATCAGGAGTCTCTTGATCTTATCACCAGTGAAGCTCTTATATCTTATCTACTTATTGAATATACTTTGCATTATTATATCCAAAAGAGTATCAATTAAGATATGGTTAACTAATTCATCTATCGACTATTTACTGCTGGAATGTCAACCATTTTTTATATCTTAACTCTTGCCTGTCTAGTCGATTCCTTATCGGAAAATGCGTCAAATGTATGCAGCTGCGTCGGCTTAGGCAGATATTCGCCTTGTCTTATCTCATTCCTATTATAGCAAGACGGTTCTCGTCATTTGTAATTGCACTACCATCGTAGGCCCTACCTTTTTAGACTAGTATTATTCACCTTATATAAGGGATCATGAATAAGGTTTTTTTAACTGGAATAAACCTTTGAAGAACAAACAATGACAATCTCTATAGAAAATAATGTCTTTCAAAATAAAGAAATCGTAATTCTTGGAGCGGGAATTATAGGATGCGCAACCGCAAGAATATTATTGCAAAAAGGCTTCAAGGTGGTAATAGTTGGTAAACATTTACCTGGGGATACTGATATATGGTATGCATCGAATTGGGCAGGTGCTTTGTGGCATGGCGGTCGTCGTTTAAAAAATGATGATCAAAGGTATATGCAAGCAGTGTCCTATAGACATTACATGAGCGACGTCAGAGCTGAACCTTATTGTGGAGTGTGCGTTGTTGGAGTCGAAGAATTCTTTGAAGAAAAACCCGACACTATTGAACAGCTTTGGTATGCTGGAGTGAATGGAAATTTTAGAGATATGGATAAAAGTAAATACGAAGGAAAACCTTTTGAATATGGCTGTGAGTATGAAACTGTTACAATAGACCCTCCCAGGTATCTTCAATTCATTAAACATGAAATTGAGAAAATGGGGGGACAATTCAAACGAAAAGAAATCTTCACAATTCAAGAACTTTATTCACAATTTCCTGAAACTTCTGTCTTTGTTAATGCTTCCGGTGTGGGGCCCAAGTTCATTGAGGGAATCTATGATGAAAATTGCTTCCCCAATAGAGGACAAAATGTTCTAGTCCGTACTAAGACAGACAAGGCCTTCACTCGGAATGGAAATGAGTACACTTATGTTATTCCGAGGCCATTACAGGGTGTTGTCGTCTGTGGTGGGGTAAATCAAGAAAACCAAACCCATTCGCACTTAGATAAAGAAATTATCGAAGATGAATTGAGAAGGGCCAATATATTAGCTCCTGGTGTCGTTTCAAAGAACCCAGATGTTGCAGGATATGTAGTTGGAATACGCCCAGCGAGAAAGGGTGGCTATCGTTTAGAGAAAGAAAAAATTGATGATAGTAAGTACATTATTCATGCGTATGGCTTCAACGGTGGGGGATATACCTTCGCATATGGGGCTGCTCACTTTGTGGGGCGAGCCGTAGAGGATATAGAAAAAAGATTATGTTTAGGCCCTAAAATCTGATTAGCACGTTAAGTGTATAAAACAGGTACGCAATTTGAGGCGCTTGCAGCATAGGCGAATTTTCCTCTTATCTCGTCCTTTGCTGTATGAACTTTTATTAATCATTGTATTTTGTCTCCCTCGTTAGTCTAAGACTCAAAACTTTACCTAAAGGTGGCTAATCTATATTTAACTCTATTCAATGCTAGCCAATAATCACACGAGCTGCTAAGCAGCCGAATTCTCTTCCTTTCTTTTTTTTTTTTATTTTTTTTTATTTTTGAGAATATGTCATAAGTGTTTTCATCGGCAGGAACCCGTCTATGGTTGCATTTTGCCCAAAGACGAAGTTAAAGAGCCCAATCAGCTACATAATTGATCTTCAATAAATTACAAACTAGATGAACGATCAAGTTTGTAATTGAGGAATACCTCGTACATTTTTGCTTTCCTAGAATACCAAGAAATTCTGCCAATAGGTCATTGATACCATATGAATTATTTTATATTCCCTCTGCTGCCTTTTGATGAAAACAGCGCCGTTCTAAATTCATACCCAAATTATGAGTAGCTAGAGACGTCAGCTAATTGAAACTTTGAACAATGGAGGCTTGATCCAATTCAAGCTGAGTTCAAGTCAAGCTGTGACCTAATAACCTTACAGAAGAAATAACAAGATCTCTAGTTCATTACAATACTAAAAGATACAGAAACCAACCTCTTTACAACCCCAAAATTTTAGAAAAGTAAATATTTTGATCCATTATCACTAATAGCTTGATCTGTTAGTCAGAAAATTAGAAGATACCAACCGTCTTATAGGAAGGAAAGAAAAAAGGCATACTGTCATACCACCAGTTTTCTTAGAATGCGACTCCTTTTATAATATAGGAAACCATCTTGCATTAAAGAAAAAATATCGTTATCTAGGCCCATGAATTTTATTACTTTGAGCTTTGGTAGAATGTAACACCTGTGAAAAAAAAAAAAAGAGCTTTGAAAACTGCCATCCCCAGCATAATCAACTCTGCTTGCTGTTAATGTACACAAGAGCTTCCCATTAGAAGTTAGCGTGCATCAATTAATGACAACAGGGCCATGCCTGATCTTTTTCACACTATCTTCTATATTATGCGAAGGGAGCAGTCAGCGATAAGAAAACAAATTATTAAGAATTCAAAAAAAAAACTCTTTCTTGGTTTCCAATAGCATCATGTATCATCATGAACTTTAGTAGGTATTGTTGCAACAGGTGCAAGTGTTAAAAATCATAGCTCTTTAATGTGGGAGGTACTAATTCATCTTGTGAGTCTCTTTTTCTGCTGCTTTTTCATGTCATCCACATTTCAAACTAGCATCCTCTTCGGCATTTTCAACAAAGACTTAGTTGAAATGGTTTCAAGCGACAATTGCCCTATGATACTCAAAATCTGCAAGATGCATACTCATAGCAACAATCCCAAACACATACAGACCCATACCCTTGATCACGTTTATCGTGTCTGGAGGTGAGTTGATATATTGTGCAACTCAATCCCGTTACGTTACCACAAACTCCAAATTCCTGGAAAAGTCCCGTTTCCTGGCCACAGTGTTCAAATAATGAGCTTAAATGTACTATCTCCAGAACCGCTTTACGATTTCGAAATCCGTTAAACCCAATTAAATCCAGTTAATTACATGCTAGAACTACAAGATGGCTCTAACTCCATTAATTCCATGAAAGGACTTTCGAACTGCTTGCTCTGTTCGAGTATAAGAGGCACTGATATCTCTAACGAAAATTCTTCTTATTAATCCTAAGGAAATTTAGTACTTGAGAATAACTATGGTCATGAGTTGCGTCAATTTTACCAGTAATGGACTTAATATTAATGGGAATCTATATCTTCCTAACAACATAAATGAAGGTGATAAACTTCCAGCTCTTGTTATTGTTCATCCTTTCACTAGCATTAAAGAGCAGTCGCCAGCAATCTATTCGAAGCTTCTAGCTGAGCAAGGTTTTATAGCTCTTGCTTACAATGCGGCTTACCAAGGTGAAAGTGAAGGAACTCCATGGTTTCGGGAAAATCCCTACCAGCGTGTTGAAGATATCAAATCGGCTATCACTTACTTAGGGTTAAGACTGGATGTGGATACAGAACGGATCGGTATATTGGGTATATGTGCAGGTGGTGGTTATGCTTCTTTTGCAGGAAGTACTGATATCCGCGCAAAGGCTGTCGCCTGTTTGAGCTGTGTTTGTGTTGGTAGATTGAATCGTAACAGTTTAGATAATGCTCAAACTCCAGAAGGAATAAAGGCTTATTAAAATTGGCTGCTCAAGATCGTCAAAGACAAGCTAAGGGTGAAAACCCCATTTACGTACCAATGTTGCCTAAGAATAAAGAAGATATTGAAAAAGCAGACCCATTTACCAAAGACCTTTGTGGTTACTATAGAACATCAATTGGAGCTCATCCTAATACTCAACATTTAGTTGAAGCTTCTAGCTTTGATTCAATTTTGGGTTATGACTCTTTTGCCAACTTATCAATGTTAGCTACACGTCCATACTTAATGATTGCTGGCACCAAAGCATTAAGCCGCTTCTACAATGAAGATGCTGTAGATGCTAGTCCCCATGGTGAATTATTTCTTATTGATAATGCAACGCATGCTGACTTGTACTATAAACAACCATTTGTTATAATGCTGTGAGGAAATTAGCTGAGTTTTTTATGGGAGCTTTTAAATAAGCTGAAGCATATTTAGGTATTTTAGCTTTGGACATCAATGCTAATCAAGTAATGCTTTTTATAGGAGGAAGAAGCCCTCGAACGTATTTAAGTCATATTTTAATGAACTATGATTTAGTCATAATTTCTCTGTCGACCGTCAATACAGTTATTATGTGAGAATTTGGTGGAAATTCTACCGTGACTGAACCCAGTATTTGTATTACCTCCAAGCAGTAATTTATGGGGCGTTTCTTGGGCCAAAAGATTTACCAAAATGTTGGAACGATGATTTTTAGCAGCAATGAACTTGTGGTACCCTTAACACGCTGGTTGATCCTGTGCGACGTTATAGCTCGTGAAACATCAAATGATGTTTTCAACACGATATATCAAGCCCGAAGCTTATATATGAGATTTCGGAATGCCATGAAAGCGATGTTCCTATACTTGCTTCTAGTAAATGAAAGAAAACATTGAGCAAAGAATGTTAAAATAGTAGAGCAAAGGAGAGCACTAGTATCACATCAGTCGTACGAAATCCTTGATAGTTAGGTTCAATCTGTCTTTTGAACAATTTTAGCACGAATCTAGCCACAACCCTGTAGTCCTAGCTCGTAAATTCAATAAGTGGCTCAATTGAATTCTCAATCATCGCAATTGGGCTCGCCTACCAAGAATAAGAAAACCTAATACGAAAGAACCTTATATGATCTAAAGTAATAGGAAACGTACAATAAAACCTTATGGAGACCTATTTTTTAAAAGGAGAATTTTTTATACCTGATAATCGCGGTAAAACTACAACTGCAGGTGAAGAACCTAGAAGCATTTTAATCACCAGACAGCATTCAAATTCTAACACAAATTCATATTTCTTGTACACACTTTTGATTAGTTTCTTCAAAATGTATTGGGGAACTGATTCTAACTTTCAAAAATGATATCATATTTTATATAGTTCAAATCGTTTCTTTCAAATATGAATATGAAAAACAGTTTTACATTTATTTGTTCGCTCTATTTTTTCATGAAATTCGCATTTGTTTCCTAAAATCGGCAAAATCCCAAAAATAGATGCAAATCGATACAGATATGTAAAAGAACATTCTTTCGCAACGACATTAAAGTATTTTCTATGCTTTGCCTTCAAGCTTTACTTGAAACTCTTCATGATATAAAGGCCTCGAGAAAGTCATCTCTTTCGCTTTTTTGTCTCCAATTGAGCTATGATGCCACAAGAAAATTATCTTCGAAGCTGCTGAACTTATCGGATCCAATGCATTTCGAAAACAATCGATGAAATTGCTATTTTGGAACGTAATTTCACATAGTTTAACAACATTACTAACATCTCTGGAAATTGTTTCTGTCCAAACCGTAATTAGTGATAATCGTAATTATGGATAATGTCAAACAGTATGACATCTTAATATGTATTGCGTCGTAAATATGCATTACCCTCTCTTTCTTTTTCCTTTTCTTTCTCCTTATTCATGATACTGGTTATTTTTAACCGGAGGATCGGATATCTCGCCCCTCGAGCAGACTGAATGAACTGACGTCTTGTTCTTGTGCTGCAATTTACAATACATTTTAGCATCTTTCGAACTTCCAGTTGCTGGAGTACCTAGGAGCTTTACCTATGAGGAAAGTTACCTACTATGCAAATCGCTCCTAAACCAAAATTCATGAGCATATCAGCCGCTGAATGCTCGCATGAAATTGAAGTTTTCTTTCATGCCGTGGAAGCAGGTAATGCTGCTCGCTACCCATTATTATTAAGCAAGAATATCTGATCGCTTTATATCAACTGGGCATATGTACTTGGAAGACAGAATTACAAGGCACCGCCTTACTAGAGTCAATTTTCTTTGAAAGCTGAGAAACGTGATCCACGAAATCATTGGAACACTGATAAAAGTAGCGCTATCGTTAATTAAAAAAGTAGACTATGTGAAGACTAGATGAGAAAGGGTCACAATACTCAAAATTACCTCCATAATCCGCTAATTAGGGGATATCTAATAAATTTCTCAACTGCAAAGGAATAGTCGCATATACCAATGACCTCTAGTTGTACTTCCAAGAGCATAAGTGCCATTAATTGTCATTCTTAATCATCTAATTTGAACCCAACTACGAAATTTAACTCGTAATGGACTTCTAAAACAAAAAAAAAAAAACAAAAACAAAGAAATACAATAAGCGGGCAAAGGCTCTCGACGTTCCCTTCCGACATGTCTCTGTTAGTGCAATATCTGCGTTGAAAAAACCAATTCCTATCAAAAGAAGCATACCGAATTGTTCTCAAACGTATAGTGGTAGGACTAAACCTTCTTCTTCAGCTATGTCGGGCCAAGAAACGAGCTTGTGTCCATTGTCATTCATTTTCCATACCCTATCAATCAATGTCATAATAGTTAATATTTTTTTTTCCTTTTTGAGATGGTATAGCTTTCGAAGATTCTCTGTATACCATGACCTATAATGATCTCCAACGATGTCGCATCCTACCAAGAACAATGGCAAAATTAAAGTAATCTCAATCGGGCCATCCTTGGAGAAATAAATGTCAAAAATCTCAATCAATAAAGGAATCATCTTGTTGATATGTATCAAAGTCAAAGTAGCGATTGGTAGTGTACCATATACTACCTGATTGATGAGTAGGAATGTTGATTCCTTTACAAAATTTGTGACCTTTCTCATTGAGTCCCATTTGATCATCATGTTGGGCACCATTTCCTCAGGAACAACAATTTTCGACAATCTGCCTTCCAAATGTTTTGCATTTTGAGCTACACTCGCCAAATTGTGGTGATTAATCTGATCATAATTGTAATTTGGATTAAACCTGTTAATCTCACTGCAGTTCTTTGCAACCTTCATAAGACTGTGTAAATGCAACGTTTCTCCAACAATGGCACATATATCTTTCATACAACTATAATATGAATTGTGCAGAGATGTTGCGGACAACTTGTATAGGGAATGAAGGTCTTCTATATTTAAATGGTTGATGTCATGTTTGTGCAAGTTATATCCGAAACCAGTGAAGTAGTGGAAGCTAAAGACTTTAGCGAAGAAGTATCCAGTATTATTCTTGCACAATTCACCGAAGCCTCCTCTGAGAGAAATAATTTTTACGATTGCCGTTGTTAATTTGAACCAGTATTTTGGAGCTACAACCTCATTGAAATTCTCTATCTCCAAAAGAATCGAAATAATAGCCATTGTATGATCACAGCATACGGAAGACTTATACTTGAGCCGGTGATTTAAATCCTCAATCACATCAGCGTGTAGAGCGCTTTTAAAATGTAAATAGTCAGCCAGATCAGGCAAGCATGATGAATTTTCTGTGAGATTGAAAGCAGACCAAAGCAAAATTGCCTTAAATACAGTCTTGTTACTGAACCCTAGAAACAAATAAGTCTTCAAGACTAATTCAGTAAACTTTTTCCACGCTACGCTTTCCTCATAACATGTACCGAAAAGGACTCTGTTGGTTTTCTTTGGAAACTCATAACAAAAGTTCCTAAATAAAAGGACGCCAGTATCCGCGGAGATTCTATGGGGTAAACTAAAAAAACACAGGTGAAGTGAAGGAGCTTCAAAGTCAAAAGTTTCGTCAAGAATGAGAGAGGGCGCCTCCATGTAGAACTCGTCCTCAAGATTTCGTGCACTTATCTGACGGATCTCTATTCCGTAAGGATTGATACCTTGCAACAATTGGTCGTATTTTTTTGTCCTTTTGATTACAGACTTTGATAATCTTGTTTCTGTCTCGATGTTCGGATGAGAAGAGGAGGCTATGCGTAATATTTCGGGAATCTGACTATCTCTGAATCCATAAACTTCTTTTGTGGTTTTTTCGATAATCGTTTCATCAGTAATCAACAGTATTTTATTGTCCCTTTCAGTCAAAATTTTTCCTTGATGAGATTCAGAGAACTCGAATTCCCTTTCATATAGAAACTCAAACCTCAAACTACGTAGGCTACTGAAACCAGTATTAACAGCCGTATCGCTTACTGAAAAAGAATCTAAGTATTCAGTTATGATACTCTGGACAATTTGTAAGTAAAAATTTGGAGAATCTTGATGCGGGATCAAAGTGCTTACTGGTAATCTTGAATGCATAGGCATGAATGCTTCTAGATTAGGAGGTTTTTCTATCCGCCCGATGTTACCAATTGCTCCATCATACTGAATTATCTTTATACTCGGTATTTCACATTTTATTCCTTTCTTATCACAGTACGAGCATTTTTGCTTATCAAGCGACATATCGCAGAATTTACTTCAGGTGTTAGTATCGAGACTTTCCTTCCTTTATATGTCAACTTACTTACTTCCTCGATTTGCAAGATCTACAGCTTCTTCTGTTAATGCCCTTTTTTCTTATGCGTTTCATCCTGTTCGATACCCATAAAAATTAGAAGATATGGTATGGTAAAAGTTAATAGTGATAAGAAATCGCGTACTTATTATCAGATATGTTTGTTCGCTGATTGCACTATGAATGATTGTAAATTCAGTTTGACAAAGGTTTAAAACCAAGTAACATACAAGTAACTCTTCGCCGTGGATTGGTTTGTTCTACGAAAGGAACTTCTAAGTCCTCTCCTTTTTACGTCAATTCTAACAATACAGGTATGCGATGCTCAGAATATACCATCAATTAGAACCATCAAGCCGTTCAGTAATGCTTATTCATTCATTCATCATATCATTCTTACATGAAGAAAGGTACAACAGAATCAATTGAGTTATTGTGTTTTGTGCAAGAAAAATGCATTCATACTTTAAGATCTGAATAAATGATCATTAGGAAAATAGTGTAGTTATGAAGCTGGGATACTATTCTGAGCGAATTGAGCTATTTTCTGATTTGTAGACTCTCTTTCGCCAAACCTGTAATAATATGATCGAAAGGAAGCATAAGTATATAGCGCTTAGTGTGCAAGCTCATTTAGTTATTCCGAAAGTAGAGCTTCTCAACCGCTGAGTAACTATTATCATCGAAGAAAGTTAATCAATATGGTTGTCCAAGAAGACTTCTTAGTTGAAAAGTTTATGGACAAGCATGAAAAATTTGTTAAATTCAATTTAGGTGAATCATGTTGTTATTCCTTATCGCCAAATGATTTGATGGACTTGATTCAACAGAAGGATGGCGACAAAATATCTAGAAATGTAAGAAATGAGTTAGAGCAAAAGTTTTTCGAGCAGCGGTTGACATATGGTGATATATTTGGGTCACTGGAATTGAAAAGGGCAATAGTACTGCTCTACGACGACAAAGGTATATCAGAGGAAAATGTCATCATTACAAACGGGGCAATTGGGGCAAATTTCTTAACCTTTTATACTTTGGTGGACCCAGATGACCACTGCATTGTAGTGGATCCTTCCTATCAACAACTATCTTCTGTTCCTAAAGTATTTTCTGGAAACAGCTTTAATGTTGACAACTACCGCTTGGAATTTGAGGACGGCTTTTTACCTGACTTGGGTAAACTAGAAAGGTTGATAAGGCCAGGAAGAACAAGATTGATCGTGATTAATAATCCCAATAATCCCACTGGCGTTGTATGGCCGAATGAGATTCTCTCGAGAGTTGTTGCCTTATGCCAGAAGCATGGTATATACTTACTTTGTGACGAGGTCTACCGACCATTATTTCATACCGCTTCTACATCTCCTGATTCCATTATCAAATTTGGTTATGACAAAACTATCTCCACATCTTCCATGTCCAAAGCTTTTTCGTTGGCGGGTTTGAGACTAGGCTGGATCGTCAGCAAGGACAAGGTTTTTTTGAATAGCGCCAAATCGAAGAGAGACTATAATACGATCTCAATATCCATGCTAGATGATCTTGTCGCTCGTGTTGCTTTAAGATACGCAAGCCTAATTTTAGAGAGAAACTATGAATTGTGCAAGAATAATCTTGCCATGTTAGAAGCCTTTGTGAATGAATCCAAAGGATTAATCGAGTGGATCAAGCCCACTGGGGGATCGACGGCTTTTATTAAGCTCAACTGTCCTAACATAAGCACTATGAATCTCTGTGAAGAGTTGGCGCTCAAAGGATGCCTACTTGTTCCAGGTGAGGTGTTTAACGGCAGAAATGGGTTTGTACGAGTAGGATTCGGAAACAGCGAAGAAGATATCAAAGGAGGCTTAAAAATTCTAAAAGAGTACCTAAAAGAAAAAGGCTTGTGGCGGTGATTTAGAGCTAGAAAGCGATGCTCAGATAACCTGGCCACATAACAGAGCTAAACCAATGGCTCAGCTACTATCCCTAAAAAGTAAGTTTCTACGAGTAGTACTTTTGCTTTCAACCAGGCCATTGGCCAGCACTATCTTTTGGTGTCCTGGAAAGTGCTAAATCTGCTTCATATTAGGGAATTCAAATGCTTGTGTCACAGGAGCGCCAGCAGAGTCGAAAATCTACGGAAGTTCTTTGCTTGGAAGAATGCAACCTTACATACTGCTGTCCTTTCTGCCTAGTTACGAGGATATATAGAAGGCTAGTAGACAGTCCTCAGATTTCGGTAGCAAAATATAGCCTAAATAGTATAAAGTAATGCTGGAAAATGATGGAAAGAAAAGGTCCTCTTGCAGCATGAAGAATGCGAAAAACAAGAGCATGCCTGTATATGTCTCAATGCTACAAGAAGTTCGATGGAAACGCTAAAAAATACCCTAATAGTCTAATGCACCAAGTAGCACCAGGTAAAGGAGCAACGGCGCCTACCAGTCCTAATCTCTGAAACCTATGTAATGTACGAGCAGATCTGAGAAAAGATAGATCGGACTTCACAGCGACCCAAATCTGAACCCGCATCTCTTAGCAGGGATGGACGAAGGGAGACAGCCAAACGGAAACGAGCACACTGAGAAACGAGTCACGTGATGAAGTGTTATTCACGGGTGCTCCGCGATCTGCCATAGGACGCTTTGTGATCTCTCTGACTTCGTCCCAGCAAAAAAGATCCGGGGAAAAAAAAACAAAAGAAATCCTATTGTTGCATGACCCGCCGGAGTTCTGCAGGCCTGCAGATACCCCGATAGAATAGGTAACCACACTACCAATATCTCGTTTACGTGCTTCTATTGGCCAATATCTTTCCTGAACATAGCACAATCCGGGGAGACTGTTCGGACTTTAAGCAAGCACTAGTCGCACTTCCCTCATCACCTTCTTTTGGCCTCCTTGCTCTCCTCTTTTATTGCCTTTTACCTTTTATTCTTCCCCTCCTTCTTCTTTAACGAACGTCTCCATTTTTTTGCAGCAACAGATCCATCGACCCATATATATTGACTCAATTACGCCAGTTTGCTATACATCACATTTATTTCATCTTGAGAGTGTTGGAGAGCACACAATCCTTTTCGCATTCATATGCATGATCTTTTGTATGCACTGTAGAATTTGGACTGGGAATTGCGCGTATTCTCTTTTAACGGGAATGGTCGGCTGAGAACCAATTGATTAGCTAGCTATTGTACCACAGCCAGTGATATATAAAGTGGGTATAAAGAATTGAAAAATGGGGAAATTGAATAGTTGAAAAAAAATTATTTATTCTATACATCAAGTTCAAGTCGAGTGATTTGAAATTTTTGGTTAAGATTTTTGTTGAGTTTGTATAGTAGTCAACGAAAATTCGCTAACGCTTTTTGTAACTTTACACTAAAGTTTGTTGTGATTGACAGTATTTATTTAGCGAATAGAATCTGCTATCAAATATTTGATCAATACAGAAATTGATTGGCTGAGATATTCATAAGTTGTAATTTTTTTTTTTTTTCATTGGGGGTAAAGTAAAAAGATCTAAGTAACCGATATGTCATCTATTTTAAAGCAAAGAGTTAGATACGCACCTTACTTGCAAAAGTTGAGAACTGCGGAGGAATGTGTGGATTTATTCAAAAATGGCCAATATTTGGGATGGTCAGGGTTCACTGGAGTGGGTGCACCCAAGGTGATTCCAGACGCTTTGGCGGACCACGTTGAGAAGAACAACTTACAGGGAAAATTTGCGTTCAATTTGTTTGTAGGGGCTTCAGCGGGACCTGAAGAGGGCAGATGGGCCGATAATAACATGATTTTGAGAAGATCTCCACATCAAGTCGGTAAGCCAATTTCAAGGGCCATCAACGAGAACAGGATTCAGTTCTTTGACAAGCACTTGTCGATGTTCCCACAAGATTTGACTTACGGTTATTACACCAGATTCAAGGACAACGACTTGTTGGACTACACCATTATTGAGGCCACCGCTATCAAGGAGGATGGTTCCATCGTTCCTGGTCCCGCAGTCGGTGGTTCTCCTGAAATGTTGTCCGTTTCAGATAAGATCATCATTGAGGTCAACACTGTTACTCCTTCATTTGAAGGATTGCATGATATCGACCTTCCCGTCAACCCACCTCACAGACAACCATACCCTTACACCAGAGTCGACCAGAAGAATGGTTTAGACTCTATTCCTGTTGATCCATCCAAGGTTGTTGCGATCGTGGAGTCTACAAAGACCGATATAGTGCCTCCAAACACTACCCCAGATGAGATGTCGCGTAACATTGCCAGTCACTTAATTGAATTCTTTGAGCATGAAGTCAAATTAGGAAGATTACCACCTAACTTACACCCATTGCAATCCGGTATCGGTAACATTGCAAATGCCGTTGTTGATGGTTTGGCTTCTTCCTCTTTCAAGAATTTGAACGTGTGGACTGAAGTCTTGCAAGATTCCTTCTTGGATTTCTTCGAGGGTGGTACTTTAGATTACGCCACGGCAACCTCTATCAGATTGACAGAAGCCGGATTCAAGAAGTTCTACGACAACTGGGATTCGTTCTCCAAGAGATTATGTTTAAGATCCCAAGTTGTTTCAAACTCTCCAGAAATCATTAGAAGATTGGGATGTATTGCTATGAACACCCCAGTTGAAGTTGACATTTACGCTCATGCCAACTCCACCAACGTCTTGGGTTCTAGAATGTTGAACGGTTTGGGTGGTTCTGCTGACTTCTTGAGAAATGCTAAGTTATCCATTATGCACACTCCTGCTGCAAGACCAACTAAGAAGGATCCTACCGGTGTATCCTGTATTGTTCCTTTCTCTTCTCACATTGATCAAACCGAGCACGATTTGGATGTTGTTGTGACTGATCACGGTTTGGCTGATGTAAGAGGTTTATCCCCTAAGGAGAGAGCAAGAGAAATCATCAAGCAATGTGCTCACCCAGACTACAAGGATCAATTGACTGATTATCTTGACAGGGCTACCTTCTACGCTAAGAAGCACAAGTGTATGCATGAGCCACACATTTTGAAGGATGCTTTCAAAATGCACCTTAACTTAGAGGAGAATGGTACCATGAAATTAGATTCATGGGATAAAAAATTCTAAACTGAATAGTAAGTATGATAGCTATAGATTGTATTGAAAGCTAGATTTGGTGAATGAATATCACGTGATTATTATAATTTTTTTTTTTTTTTGTAGTCTTCTAGAAGAGTATAGAAAGCAAAACTCTATCACATCTCTTGATCATTTATACTTACCACTTGAGACAGAGGTATCGATTGAAATTCAGGTTCCATTAAGATGGGAAAACTTTTTTTGAGATCTTCAGTTTTAACAACTTTGAAGTCAAATTTCAGTACTTTGACCCGAAGCCAGAATGCAAGTAGGGCCTATATATCGAAAGTTAGAGCAAGGCCTTCATATTCAAAGTTTCAAAGACAATTTCATGCAAGCTGTCAAAAGTTGATCAAGTTCGATCCATATGAAGTCTTGGGTGTCGACAAGAGTGCTTCGCAGAAGGATATCAAGAAGGCTTATTATCAGCTTGTGAAGAAGTATCACCCTGATGTGAACAAGGAGAAAGATGCCGAAACTAGATTTCACAAGATTCAAGAATCTTATGAACTTTTGAGCGACAAGGAGAAAAGAGCATCATATGATCAATACGGACCGGATGCATTTGATTCCAATGGGAATGCGAATCCTTTCGCTGGTGGCAATCCTTTCGGAGGCAGGAGCGGCGGAAACCCGTTCGGTGGTGGTGCCGGAAACCCTTTTGGAGGTATGGGGTTTGATTTTGAAGACCTATTCAAACAGGCATTTACTGGCGGCGGGGGCCGTGCTGGAGGGAGCCAATTTGTCACGGAGCATGTTGGTGATAATATAGAAGTTTTGAAATCGATATCGTTTAAAGATGCAATTTTTGGTACTAAAGTGCTGGTAAACTACAGAGCGGTTGACTCCTGTGGGACTTGTAAGGGAAGTGGCTTGAAGAAAGGAAAGAAGAAGTCTACATGCTCTACCTGTCATGGTACAGGCCAGAGTACCCATATTTTAGGCGGCTTCCATATGTCTTCCACCTGTGGGACATGTCACGGAACAGGTGTTACGGTGTCTCCATCAGATCAATGTACTCAGTGTAAGGGCAGAGGAGTTGAAGAAGTACCCAAGTCAACCACAGTGGACTTGCCCTGCGGTATTGCAGATGGAACCCGGTTGAGAATACCGGGAGCGGGTGACGCACCGTTTGTAACCAAAGACCCATATAATCAGACCAGAAATGGTGACTTGATCATAAGAGTCCACGTAACGTCTGACCCTGTATTCAAGAGAGACAAGAACAATATAGTCATTGACAGCGATATCCTCATGACCACCGCTGCGTTGGGAGGAGAAATCGTCGTACCTACCATTGATGGCGAAAATGTGAAGCTCAAGATTAGGTCCGGTGTTCAGAATGGCAGATCTTTAACCATTCCAGAGAAGGGTGTCCCTATAAATAGAAACATCAACAGAAGAGGTGATATGATAGTTAAGCTTCAAGTCAAGACTTTGGTTCCCGAGACACCCGTGCAAACCGCCTTGTTAGAAGCCTTGGCCGATGCTTTTAATGATAAACATGCAAAGAGAACTGACGCTCACTGGAAGCTCGACGTAGACGAGGATGACAAAGAATTGAAAGTCGACAAAACATATGATGAAAAGGATTTGCATCCTTCCAAATTAAAGAGAATTGGTAAATTCTTAGAGAAATTTTTCAACTTTAAAGATAATGATCTGAACAAATCGAGTAATTAGAACAATACTCACGCATATCTATTCCTTTGTATATAGTACGGTTTATTATTAAGTATATAATGTTTCCCTGTACAGGCGATATTTGAAACGCGATTCGCGTTAATGAAACACCATTTGTTGTATACTCCTTCGGTCGTAAAAATGAGCTAGAACCAATGTGAAATTGTACTGAATTTTACGAGAACAGGGTTTATAGAAACAATTTGCAAGTTCTTCGCTGGATTCTTTTGCATTGTGTTTTTTTTGACCAGGACGTGTTGTTTCGATAAAAGTTCTTGACTTTCTAATTAGTGACAGCGAGTGAAAACGTTGGCGTGTCGACGAAGTTAAGGAAATTAGATTGAATCGAGCTGTCCTATTGACTAGGTTGGTAGACTGCGTACGTAATGGAGACAAAGAAAACAAAACAAAGAGAAAAAGCTCATGGTGGTTATAGAAAGGGACTACCGTCGCTCGTCACAATCTTTAGTAACAATTTTGAGGACATTGACTTGGGTGCTCTGCTACAGGGAAGGACTAAGCTGACTCGGATGGTCAATAAAAATGATGCTGTTGGAAGAACAAGGCTGGAGAGACGAAAAGGAAAAGGCTACGCGAGTGAACACGACGGGTGCAAAACCGTGAGTGACCAAGGTGGCCAAAGCATACTGTCCATGAAGTATTCTGTGTCATTGGGGCAGACTCCTAGCAATATGACACCATCCCAAAGGTTGCAGTTCCGAAGACTTCAGCTCAACAGAAGCATCTCTCAACTTAACAAAGATGGTAACGACTACAGAAAAGCGTTTCATGTTTCAACCGAAGATGAGGATATTGATGATCTGGACCCCATACTTAATGTTCCTGTTTGTAGGCCCTTTGTTCTTGGATCTAGAGAGAATAACATACCGTCTGATGCAGAGATTGACATTTCATCTGACGACACGAGGTGTTCATCTATAATGAGCCAGGCAAGTCTAGCTGATACAGAGACCCTTGGGATATACGACGGGGAAAAGCAGCAATCTGTTGAGGACCTCAAATTCACGTCCTCGCAGTCCAGGATATATAATCTCAACAATAGCAGCGTTTTTTCTCAAGATGATGTGACTAGGTTGGCACATTTATTCAGTGAGAATGAAACTATTAGAATGCATGAAGAAAGTCTTCAAAAGAAGATGATGATTAGCCGTTTCAAGAAATTGAATCTTTCGCTACCCTCACTTAGTGCTCAACCCGATAAGAGTTTCATAAGAAATAGAACAGTGAAGTCAAATCTGATGATAGAAGTAAAAAGTTTTCATTGCTCAAACGGTTCAAAGAGCAAGAAACACCAAAGCGAAATTTCGCAATGCTATTCTTTCACGAGACCAATTTGGTTACCGCCAAAATCCAACTATGAGAAAAGAAAGCATCATAGAGAATTTAATGATATAGAGCACCATGCAATAGAGGTTGAATCGAAGGAAACGCGGCGAAAGATACACAAGTTTGAATCCTTGATGGCTAGACTACAAGAAGATCAAGCGCATTGGAGGCAGTTACTAGCATTGAATAGTAACGAATTTTATGCTAGGGTGCGGTCTCCAGAAGTAAGAGACATGTATTGGAGGGGAATTTCTAGGAAGTACAGAGAATATGTTTGGTTTCAAATGGTAGGTGACAAAAGAAAATTAGAAGATTCATATAATTTCGCTCTTGCTACATTTGATGCAAGCATATTACCTTTATTAGAACGTCCTAACAAAAAGTCATCGAATGAAGACAGATCTAGAAGGGTGGCTGAAACAGAACTTGAACGATTAGTTCAAAATTTGCTCAGGAAGATCGAGATCGATATTTCTTATGCATCTGCTACTTCAAAAAGAAACTCCAGTGAAATTTGGCTGACAAAGAAAATTATCTTCCTTTTGCTAATCTTTTTCACAAATTACTTCAAGGAGTTAGCTAGTATCAGTAAGGAAGAAGTAGTATCACCATGCGCATATTTCAAGGGTCTTAGTAATCTTGTGATTATATTCTACTCCCACTACAGGGATGAGTATAAGACATTTCTATCCGTCGCTGATATACTAACCAAGGGTTTGTTGCGAGCTGCTTATCTCGAGGTGTTTATTAAGAATGCTCAAAAGGAGGAGGCGATTGATACTTCCGAACTTTCAAATTTTTTTAAGGATGTCAAGATATCATTAAAAGGAAAAAATGAAAGACTATACTTCCACCTCGATTCTGCTGGCATTGATTACGAGCAATTGTTTTCAAAAGCTTTGTTACTGTTGTTTACTGATCTTTTTGATTTTAACTTAAGTTGCCATATTATAGACATATATTTATTCGAGGGAAGGAACTTCTTGAAGAAGTGTCTAGTCGGATATTTAGACAAGATATCCTACAAGCTTTATGGTGATCAGAAAGAAATATCCGATACAGTGGGCCGAGGAGTTTGCTGTAATAATCATCCTTCAATTCATAAAGAGAACGCTAGCACTCCTCGAGTTAATATAGGTTACGAGCATGAATTTATTGAATTCATTAGACAAATATGAAACATTACTATATATCCATAGTATGTTTATTAATAATACAATATCTAACGACATTATTATTTCGAGTCATTTAATACTTTTAGCAATTGATTTCCATCATCTGCGTTCTTGACTTTTAATACGTATACTTCCACCCCCTTAGTTGATGCATTTATAGTGGGTACTTTGACCAAAGAGCCATTTCCCATTGTCAAATAAGTCATTTCTTTGTTTAACCTTGTATTTAGAAGCACTCTTTGGCTTCCTTCAGCTCTGACTAAGATTCTTACCTTTTCATTTTCCTTATTCTTAAGCACCTTTAAATCGCCGACTCCTTTGCTTATGTACGGATTCTCCTTGTTTGAGGGATCAAGCAACATTAATTTGGTACGCTTTTCAAATAAAACCTCTTCTTGTTCTTCACCAGTATGGCTCTCGACCTTATCTGATAATTGCGTAATAGGCTTAAAGTCACCACCTGTATCTTCTTCGACGTTATCATTATTTAAGTCATTCTCTTGCGGCAATGAAGATTCTTGTTTTTCATTAGAAGTAGAGCCTGCTGAAAAGTTGAAAACTGGCTTGGTTGTTGCTTGACTGAATATTGACTTGTTCGTATTATCATCACTTTTTCCAAATGTGAACTGATTTTTGTTATTTGAAGGGGCGGGAGCATCCTCCGTAGGTGTCTCTGTATGTGGTCTCGTAGAAATATCAGTAGGGGTCTCGGATGATTTATCGTCTACACTGTCTTTGTCTTTTGTCCCCTCATTCGATGTATTGTTCTCAACAGAAGTAGCCTTTGAGCCAAATGAAAACGTCGAAGTAGAATTTTCTTTTGCTGCACTGTTCTGGGCGCCAAATTGAAAGGCCGGTTTAGGATTCTCCTTCTCAGAGCTAGCTCCAAATGAAAAGGAGGGTTTCGAATCAGCGGCTTTAGTTGGATTGAATGAAAATAGTGGTTTGTTCTCAGCCTTTGATTGTTGATTGCCAGAAAAAGAAAAGGTAGGCTTACCATCACTTTTCTCCGCGTTTGAGTTTCCACCAAACTTGAACACAGACGCTTCCGGCGCTTTTGATTCACCGGAACCGAAGTTGAAAGAAGGAGCCTCCTTGGGCTTTGATTCAGAACTACCGAATGTCAGATTTGAGCCGTTACTTTGTTGGGATGTATTGAACGAAAATGCAGGTTTAGAATCACCTTTCTGCGCGGTTCCGAAAGAAAACAAAGGCTTCTTATCTTTCTCTTCCAGGGTAGCCAGATTGAACGAGAAAGGTGACTTAATGTCTGTCTTATCTTTTAAGGCCGCCCCAAAATTAAAAGTCAGGTTCGAAGGTTTAGCGGTAGAATTTCCCGCGATAGAGAAAGTAGCCTTAGATGTATCATCAGCCTTGCTAGTTTCATCGGGAGAGACTTTATTAGCCTCACTTTTCGTATCTACTACACCAAAATTCGAGTTTGAATTGAAAACGCTGCTCTTATCCTCTTGCGAATGGTCTGCAGGTTTCTGTCCCTGGAGGGGAAACACAGAAGAGAATTGTCCTGTTTTACCGAAGGTCGACTTGAAGTCATTCGAAGAGGCCTTTTCATCGAGAGTAGTGGCATCTTTCTCTGGTCTTGACCCAAAACCAGAATCGGCCTTGGATAACTTCGTAGAATTATTCTCGAAGGTTGAGTTTGCAGTGGTTTTGGGTGTGAACGTGGTTTTTATACTCTCATACTTACTATCATCCTTATACGAGTCACCCTCGGACTTCGATTCGGAAGAGCTGACAGGTGCTTGACCGCCTGCAAATGCAAGGCTGCCTGTAGCGACACTTGCACCGTTTTTAGTGACGGTGATGCTGTCGTAGTACTCAATGTACCTCCTACATGCATTTCTGAAGTCTGCTATCGTGCCAGGCACATTGCTCTTAGTCAATTTTTCAATGAAAGTTTCATTAAGGGCCCTTATTTTCTCGTTAACGTCATCCGCAAATTCTTCTTCTATGTTTGCTGGCTCGCTATCCGGTTTTTGATGCCCCACACTAGCTCCATTCTTGAAGTGTCCTTGACCCTCCTGGCCGCCACTCTTAAAACTGAAGTTTCCTCCAAATGCTCCTGACCTTCCCTTAGGCTTAAGTATCTTCCGTTTCGCCATTACTGACGCTGATGCATGCGCTGCCGATGGCGTTACTTCCTCTATATCTTCATCCGTCGGCTTCTCTCTTGTTATTTGTTCACTAGCTCCTCTTTTCGCCATCTGACTGAAATAATATGTACTATCTCCTCTCTACCTTTCACAGTTTATTCCTATCTGCCGGCTAGGAACTTATCAATCACTTTCGTGTATAGACCGTAGCTCACTTGTCTCAGGAAATAATCAAGACTCACTGTAGACAGAGAGGCCGATATTAGGGTTAGAACCCTAAGAATCAGGGAAATAGCGGCAGTCACTAGTCAAGTGACAAAATTTACACAAAAGTCAAAGACTTGATGGTTTTGAGCCAAGCACGTGACACAATCTCAGAGGATCGAGCCAGCTAAAAGAAAAAATTGGTAGGAATTTTCAAGGAATCCTCTTACAGGAAGAATCTAAGATTAAGGTATGTGGCAATTTTTGAGTTAGCTTACAGAGGATGTGGGCTATATTGGAAAGAGAGATGAGTTATAGAAGCTTTATTCTATTATCAGGCCGGAAAGGAGGTTAAAATAAAGGTTGGAGGTCTTTACTGTGGACGGGTAGTGGGTGTATGGTAGAAGGAGACAGAATGTAAAGTAAGACATGAATAAAAGTGGAATTAACAAGGAATGCGACTAGAAATTAAGGGATTAGTAGAATATACTCGAATAGAAAGGAGCTACTTTGTATGAGGATTCTGATATGGAAGGAGGCGAAGATTGGCTTTTCTCAAAAAATTTTCTTTATTGATAGCGCGGTACTAACTATTTCTAGAATGGCTCCAAAGATTCAACAAACTAAAGCTGCCAAAGCTGCTGCCGCTTTAGCTGGTGGTAAGAAGGGTAAGAAGAAGTGGAATAAGGGTAAGGTCAAGGACAAGGCACAACATCTTGTCGTCTTGGACCAAGAGAAATACGACAGAATCATGAAGGATGTCCCAACTTACAAATACGTCTCTGTTTCTGTTTTGGTTGATAGATTAAAGATTGGTGGTTCTCTTGCCAGAATTGCTTTGAGACAATTGGAAAGAGATGGAATCATCACTCCTGTTCTTAAGCACTCCAAGCAAGCTATCTACACTCGTGCTCAGTAATGGATTCATTTGATAAGTTTAGTATATAATTAATGATATATCTGTTTTTCGTTACACACATACTCGAAGAAAGTTAGCCAATGTATTCTATCAGTTCACTTGCTGTAGCTCCAGTAGTAATCTGCCCGAAAATTGACCAACAGCGTTTTCGCAAAGTGCGAAACGTTTTGAAATAATACCGAAAGTCTTCTACGAATAGCGTTTATGTTATCGACAATAAGGCTGCTGTTATCACAGCAATGCCGGGTTGTGACGTCAAAGAGGCATTTCTTAACTTTTCCCAAAGAATTCTGCAACTCTCCTCAGAGCTATAGGGTTCTGAAGAGAATTAACGTTACTGATTCCCTCATGTATAATGTTGTGTCCGACGTTTCTAAGTATCAGGATTTTGTGCCGTTCGTAGAGAAATCTTTTATCACGGCAAAAGATAAAGAAAGTGATTTACCTTTGGAGGGTGGATTAAGAGTCGGATGGCATGATTTCAATGAAGAGTTTATATGTGAATTGAAATGTGTGCCTCGTAAACAAGTCATAGCCGAGTCCTTATCGCTTCTGCTATTTGAAAGCCTTTATACGGAATGGAATTTCAGTGAAATTAAGAACCCGTTTGCTAAGGAACCGTCATGTGAAGTAGAGTTAATCTTGAAGTATAAGTTTAAAAACCCCCTTTACAATACGGTGAGCTCAATATTCTCTGATCAGGTTAGCAAAATTATGATAGAAGCATTCGAGAGAAGAGCATTCGAAGAAAAAGTCAAAGCGAAAAAGTGACCTCTTTTCAAAGTCACCTGTATGTATTAGATGAATTGAACTTGTATATAGTTATAATCTACAATATTTTTGCCAATTTTTGAATGAGTAGTAATCTAAAACTCTCGAGGGATCAAGCCATGAGTACCTACTATGTACTCTTTAAGATGATGCTGCGGAAGCCTTGTTAATGCACAATGAGTAAATGATAGAGTATTATTCAATGAAAAAGACCTGATACGATTTCTTGGCTCATCTTGATACCACTCTGCGGGTTCGGAAAACTTATTCTTCATATGTGTCATAGAAACCAGTGATGTAGTAGCTGGCTTCACCAATACTTTACATACCCAAGAGTCTTCAGTCGTCAAGGGTTTTATACATCGCAAGCAATTACGAAGGTATTTCTTCTGACTCAAAACTTTTTCTGGATTCCATTTATGATCGCAATCCTCGTAGTAATACATTTGCTGGGTGATATGATTAGATAAGAGTTTTGATCTCCCTTCAGCTTGCCCATTCTTTTGTACCTCACTAGATACTTCATTTATAAAATCTTCATCATCGTCTTCTTCTTCATCTGAACCATGTAAATCACTGATGTACTGAATGTCATCTTGATCCTCATCTTCAACGCTTCTCTCATTTCTAGGAGTTATTGGTACAGAGGACTCCAGACGATCGTCGTTTTTCAAATCAACAGTGGAGGTATTACTACTGGGTGTACCAAAAGGAATCACATCAGTACCACTAGAAGCTGCTGGTGAAAATTTATTTGACTCTTCTTTATTTTTTGACACAGAAAGCTTGGTCTTGAGCTTTGAGAACTTACTTTGTAAACCATTGAAGCTATTATTTCGTCTATATTCCCTTTCAGACCTATTAATAGCATCCTGCATCGCCTGAGCCCTTCGAGAGCCATTCCTTCTTCTTCTTCGAGGCAAAGTTCTTTCTCTCGAAATTTGTCTATCCTGTATATCGAGAGAAATATCCCTACCAACAGTAATAGCCGTATTCCAATCGACAACCTCTTTGGTGCTTGTAAAATGCAAAAGTATCTGCTCAGATTCGATACGAAGCCTTAAAACGTTTGGCCTTTTCTTATAATCAATAGCTAAGCCAAGCTGAGAATACTGCAAAGAGTACGACCTCACCAACTTGAAGCCTTTTAACTTGTTCTTTGCTTCATGGTCCTCCGAGTTGCTTGCAGCAGTACCTAGGCCCTCCTGAAACCCTAAACTTTTGCAGAACTTGTAGAATCGCAAGTCTTCGGGTTTCGTTAAGACCGAGTTGACGGCGCCTAATCCCTCAAAGATCGCTCTTTCAACAGAAGGCTCTTGATTGCAGTTGGATGCGTTGAATTCGTAAAAAATGTTCTCTAATGCACTTGGAACCAGATAGAAGTTGAGCTGTGTGGAGTTTAATTCCATAATGTACGTCTTCCAGCTTCGGGAGGTGCTAACTTCGTAAGGGGTCAACCATTCAATCTTTCTAGACACCAAACCGATCTTGTAAACTCCAGGCGAGTACGTGGGAAGGTTGTTGCTGCACATACCTTCGTCCAGACTGACTGCAAACTTGGGGCATCCGCCTGGAGGAAGATCATCATAGCTTGGTGGTTCCACGGGAAAAGGCTCGAGAAGACGGAGTAAATCACCACACATGTCCTCGGACATCTGTCGTGTTGCCTTCACTCCTACATCACCCTCATCCTTATCCTGATCTCCTCCGTAAAAAGAGAGAAGTGATCCGGGCGTGCCAGGCGATCCCTCGCTGTTTCTATAGCTTGATCTGCTGCTCTCAGTCAGTGGTGTTGATGCTCCCAGACATACTTGTCTCATCAGCCCTTCACTGGATGATAAATAGAACATCTCTTCTTCTTCCAGCCCTATTCTTACAATTCTGTTTTTCGTTATGTCGAGAAAATTAGAGTTTTGCTTAACTTTATACGCTCTTAATGGTTGAATCTTTTTAGGAACTGACACTGGATGCGCCATTTTTAAATGATTTGGAACAATATGACAATCATTCAAAACTATCATTCTTGTTAAACATATATCGATATGTTTTAAATGCTAATTAATTAACTTCTTGTATTCTTACCTTATAAAAAATAAAAAGTTAGATACAATTATTTCTGTATCTTTTATCGCAATGATAGGAGTGATTGCGACTAAACCGAAGAAAAAGAAAGTTCCGGCAAAAAGGGTTGTTAAAGAAAATATATAAAAAAAAAAACCCCTAAAAATGCACATGATCCTATTGATATACTAGCAATAACCGATTTGTAATTGTGGTCAAGCCGCTAGGCAACTAAACGTCATTCTTATTAAGTAAATGTAATTAACGTAATTAGCGTAATTACGGAAGACGGTAATAACTCCTCATTAGATCTGGAAGTCTGATCTACAGTGTCATAATTCAAAGTACATGAATGTGAGACGGGGAACCGTTGCAAAGTCTGCACTATCAAAAGAATAGTCTCGTGAGAGCTATAACATTCCTAAGAAATACAAGAATCGGATATTGGAAGAATGTATATAATTAAATCATATGAAAGAGTATCAGATGATTGTAATAATAATTGTATACGGTATAAGTGTACTATGTACTAGTGTACAACTGTATAATAACTGTAAGAAACAATGTACATTTTTGAGAAACTACTGAGAATGATATGATTTAGCGATAGCCGGATGTCCCAGCGGGAATTATGATTCGAACAAGCCGATCTATTTTTTTTTTTACCAGGAGAGAAAGCAAGCTCTAATGTCTCGGCCGCGGATTGCCTTGAGAATAATCCGGGTAAAGGAGTCTGCATCACGTGACCCATCTCGGATTAAATCTTGCGAGGAATTTCTACGCATGGTGACATAGGCCTGTTGGCACAGGATGTGGAGACAGAATAATAATAGTCAGCTGTAGGAACAAAAGAGTATAATGCCTCTTATCCGATGACATAGAAGGAGAAAAGTCCTCATGAGGTGGGGATTTTTCTTTCTTTTTAGTTTGCAGAGCCTGGCTGGTTCCGATGTGACGGAGAGGAACGGGTTGCAAAAATTATCTATCACAGTGTGAATGAAGTAGATAGCGACTATGAATTTCTTGTTGTTCCCGGCTTACCGAAGGTTTGGACGCGACCGAAGCAGAACGAACTGGGTGCGAATAATCGGCCCTGGAAAGGCCTTCCGTGCTGCCAGGGGAGACGCAAATCACGTGACTCTATTCATCTAATTGATGAGCATCGCATCACGTGACTAAATGGTTTTTGGCTCGAGCACTCTGGATGGTGGATGGCATGAGCAGCACGGAGGTCCAGCAGCTAGATAGGGCTACCGAGAGGCTCAAGGAAGTTCTAAGAACGTCCCCGGAAAGGGAGTCTGAGTATCACGAGGTTTTGAGCGACCTCGGGCCCCTTGTGAGTTATACATCGAAGGTCGATGACTTTCTGTTGAGCAATCTTGAGGGCACAGGAGTGTTGGATAATTTGAGTGTTACTTTACAGTCACCAGTAGGCACCAGCAAGCTGGTGCCTGAGAACATACTCGGGCTTTACTATAGGACTTGGAGAGCTGCGATAGTGTTGGTTCGCAATTTGTCTGCACATGGTGCATTTGGCCTTGATGAAGTAATGGCAAGTGTACGAAGATTCATTGACGGTGTAGCCGTTGACAGTAGTTTTTCCCTGAAAACTATGGTGATTTACTTACAGGCATTGGCAAATGTCTCGTATCATGATGACTGCATGGGTCTCGTACCGGAATTGGAAGAAACATTCTTCAAGCATGAACAGTTGATACAAACGATTGAAAATGATGAGCAAGCGAGATTAGCAATGGCCCAATTCTTAGCAAAAGTTTTCGTGAATTCGGAGAATACATACGAGCTTTTGCACCTCAAAGACAATCATATTATATCTTACATCACAAAGGAGTTTCATAGTTTAAACCTCCCTGATCATCATATCGATTTTTATGGCAGCCTCCTAGTTAGGGCATTTCTGCACGTCATATGTCACGAGAGTTACGGTAAATGGCTTGAGAACCTAGGTCAAGGTTCTCCAAGGTATTTGGAGGAGCTAAAGATCTCACAGTTGATCATTACCTACAAAGATGATTGGTCAGACGAGCAGATCGTGGGCTTGCTTAGCTGGTTGTTTGAGAATTTCAGCTTTTTCGCCACCGAAGCAAAGGCAGTATTGCTTTCAGAAAAGAAAAACATAGAAGAAATTACCAGAGTTCATTCCAATTTGGTAATACTCCTTGATTGTTTGTCAGATCTTGGTAAATACGAAACATGCAAATCATTTTTACTCCATTATAATGCGTTAAATATTTTGGTTGACCTTTTGCGGATTGTATCCGAGAATGTTCAGCGCAAAAGGTTACGAGATCAATCTAATACCTCTTCCAATGAGGACATTGCTTTTCCTCACATAAAATCATTGGTAATAGAGATCATTACATTCATAGTATATGACTGCTTTGAGGCACAGGAGAAAGTGAGAGAATTACATGGCGTCGAACTAATTTTGTCCAGTTGCATTATTGATGCAAATGATCCTTTCATGAAAGAGAGATCAATAGTCTGCTTAAAATTTTTGCTCAAGGACAACCCTGCGAATCAGCAGATCGTCGCGGACTTAGAGCAAAAGGACATAGCTTCCAATGAGGCTTTGCAAGAGGCTGGCTACGAAGTAGAATTAGAAAAAGGGAAGGTAAAACTAAAATTAAGGGGCGATGACGATGTGAGCCTGAAATGAATAGAAAATACAGGGAACATTATTAGTATCTGTGTACATATCTATAGAAATACATTTAGTCAAGTTAATCAGTAATTCATTTTTTTTCATGGGCTAATTCTTCAACAATAATATCTTCAATGTTCTTCAAACTAGGATTTTCTAGTAACCTAATTCTTTTCGGTTTCAAACTAAGTGCTTTTAATTCATCAGGCAAAACGTCTTTCTCGAAAGAGTAACCTGGAGTTCCCTTCAATGACTGGTTCACGACTTCAGCAAACTTTGCAGGATGCGCCGTGGATAATGAAATATAACTGACATCGACTTCGCCATCCGCTGCATCTCTTCCAATGAATCTGTAAGAGGTCGCAACCCCAACTGAAGTATGTGGATCCAAAATATATTTCTCCTCGTTAGAATCGTAAATCTGCTTGATTGTCGCGACAGTCTCTTCATTAGAGACTCTTTCAGAATCAAAAGTATCTCTAGCAGCATTAACAACTTCCGAAGGAACAACGACAGATCCTACTTCTTTCAATTGTTTCATCCAGTCATTTAAGACTTGACCGGCCTTAGCATCATCTTTTGTGACATTGTCCCGGACGAGGTACCACAACAAACGTTCAAAGTTCGAAGAAATTAATATGTCCATAGCTGGGGAGTAAGTTGCCTTGACTTCCTTGATTTCTGAGTTCTCTGGAAATTTTTCATATCTTCCGCTTTTCATGAATCTATCCAAGATATCGTTTTCATTTGTGGCTATAATAAGTCTGTCGACAGGTAAGCCCATCTCCTTTGCATAGTAGCCAGCCAAGATGTCTCCAAAGTTTCCAGAAGGCACCACAAACCTGACCTTTGAATCCGAGGATTTGAGAAGCTTTTTGAGTTGGAAAAAGGAAAAGAAGTAATAGGTCATCTGTGCCAATATACGGGCCCAGTTGATAGAGTTGACAGCGCCCACATGATGTTCCTTGTTAAACTCCTCGTCAGCAAATACTTGCTTGACGAGATCTTGGCAATCATCAAATGTACCCTTAACGGAAATAGTATGAACATTGGGGTCTTCAACCGTGGTCATCTGCTCTTCCTGAATGGGTGATATCCTACCAGTAGGGTACAAAATGAACACAGATACATCCTTCTTACCACGCAAGCCATATATAGCCGCAGATCCAGTATCTCCAGACGTGGCACCCACAACAGTTATTGTCTCTCTTTCTTCAGGGTTCTTCACACCAGCATTCCTTCTCTGCAAGAAATACTCGAACAAGTTACCGACAAATTGCAAGGCTACATCCTTGAAGGCATAAGTAGGCCCATGAAAGAGCTCTAACAAATATAAGCCTTTCGACTCGTCGAGGGCCTTTACTGGTGTAATTTCCTCCACTCTAAACGTCGAGTAGGAAGCAGAAATCAAACGCTTCAAATCTTCCTCAGGAATCTCATTTCTAGATATGTATTGACTCATGACTTCAAAAGCCAAGTCTTGATAATTCAAGTTGGACCATTCATCTATTTTGCTGCTCAGTATCTTGGGAATTTGTGATGGGATGAAAAGTCCTCCATCTTTGGCAAGTCCCATCATGACTACATCCTCGAAGGAGAGCGCCTGATTATCAACGCTTCTTGTAGACCTATAGGTATTTGAGCCCGTCATATTAATTTTTTAGCTTGGTATAATAACTTTCCCAAGAATTTAAACTCCAATGAAGTAATGATTCATAATAAATTTTTCAAATCGCGAGCGGGCGAGTCACGATGAAAAATTTATCCAAGTAGTAGAGGCTATCGAAAGTAAAGTTTGATGCTTTTTATTAGATGTAGTAGACCCGTTCTGATTCCATTCTATTGGAAGGCTAATCTTCATTGCAGTACAGTCTTTGGATATCAAGAAAATGCATATAAAAAGGTGATAAATGAAGGATTGATGGGGTTAAACATGACATCGATTCCCAAAGGGGACATGGGGAATCAACTCATGGTTACCGATAAAATGGAAGAGCTCAAGGGGATTACAGACAGTTTCAAGAGTCCCATAAAAGTATCGTTTGGATACGGCTCTGGCGTCTTTGAACAGGCAAGTTACCATAAAAAGAAGACGAGACCCCAGATTGATTTGATATATGTCGTGGACAACGCAAGAGACTTCCACGAGCAGAATCTCAAACAGCATAATCTGCACTATTCTGGCATTAAATATCTTGGAGGGCTGTGCACGATCCTGGCAGTACAGAGCTTTGGGGCAGGCGTATATTTCAATCCGTACGTCATGATGAATACTACGGGTTCACCAGTTATCGTGAAATACGGTATTACGACAGTAGAACTGTGCTTGAAGGATCTAGTTGAGTGGTCCAACTTTTACGTCGCCGGGAGGCTTCAGAAGCCAGTTGCTTTTATGAGAGATAATGACCCCAGATTTTTGTTTGCAAACCAATACAACCTTAAGAGCGCCACTGCCCTTGCATTACTCATGATTAAAAGCGACACTTTTGACGAAATAAAGCTCTTTGAATCCATTGCAAAGCTTTCTTACATGGGCGACCCCAGGATGTTTATTGGGGGAGAGAACCCCAATAAAGTGAAGAACATTGTTTCTAAGCAAGTGAGTAACTTCAGAAAGCTTTATAATCCATTCCTACAGTACTTTCAAGATAATGGTAGCATTGAAAGTATTCAGCAGAATAATACGAAAGGTCTTTATCAAAAACATCTCGACACTGCGAAAAAAGCTGAGATCATAGATGCCCTTCCCATACAGTTCAAGCGCCGACTTTACAAGCTATACGCAAAATCACTCGAAGCAGAGCTATCAAGAGACTCTAAAGCCCAACGAGTTCTAGATTCTACCTATCTGACGGACGATCTTCCGACCGGTCATTTTACTCTCGCTATTGCCAAAGATGCAAAACTACCAAAGAATTTGCGCCTCGCAGTATCATCTACAGTGGCTATTCCTGCGCTTCTACAAACAATCAAAGGAATGTTCACTGCTGGCCTCACAAAATCGGTCAAGTATGCATGGGAAAAGAATCTTAAATATAGAAATGGCTAAATAGATGCCGATGTGCAACAATCCGTATTAAGTAAATCTTTATGCAGTCCGTAGATAATCGAAATCATCACGACTTCATTAGTCTCAACACAAGTAGACATTCAACATAGAAATGGCCCCCCGAGTACATAAGGAGTCAGCATCGGAATCGGAGTCTAAAACACCATTAGGATCAAGGGCTTCCCAGAAAGCAAGAAATGCAGCAGCACAAGCAGCTCAGCAAGAGTTTTTACTGAGGTACATTAATTCCAACGGACCGCAAGATAAGGCAAGAACGGACCCTTTAGATTTCAACACCTTGAGTGACGATGCTCTTGAGAAATACAGAAAACATTATGGGCTCAACTGCCCACCAGCCATGTCTTTGAACGCATATATACTCGGGTCAGAAATTGGGAAAAAGACCTACTCTTACAAGGTAAATAAAGACAAGATCACGAAGACTGACATGGCAAACCAAGTCAAGAAGAACTTTTTAGCATTACCATGTCGTGAGAACGAGATTATCACTTGTTTTTTGTACAAGGTGAAAAATCAAGATAGAGAATTCAAATTAACTTTCGATTGATATCCCTAAATTTGCTGAGAAGACAAGGCCATCGAAGAAGCAGTCATTCCAAATAGGAACCGTTGATAGCATGGGCCCTTAAGATTATCCAAGCGACCAGCTTTGCTAGAAAGTGTTATTTTGTTCTTTTTGTATTATATATATCTATTTTTGTGTAATTTACGGTCATATGAAGCGATCATATGAACTTGAAATCTGACAATTTCTACATTATGGACTCATCAGTAATATTATTTGTGACGGTAGTAGGTATCGGGTTTGTGTTTCTAAAATGGATGGTTTCTCCCATTCCACACGAGATTCCACATGAGCTTAATCAGCATATTTCGAGTAACGGAAGCAATAATTCCAGATCGAATAGACGAACTAGGAGACCTGTGACGGACAGTATGATAGAAGTTGTTCATGCTATAGCACCTCAGCTAACTGTTGGCCAGATAAGAATGGACTTAGAGAGGTCTGGATCGGTCGAGCTTACGATAGAGAGATACATGGAGACCGGAAGCTTACCATTTCCGCTGGGCGAACAACCAGCAAGTTTTCCAGAAGAGGCGCTGCACCATAAAGTCTCCGTTGAGAAAGAACCAGTCAGTCTTATTGAGAAATATCATTTGGAATCTAAACTTGATGATGGAAATGGCGTTTCAACTGATGTCGATGAGACCATAGTGTCTTCAAGTAAGAATAATGAGGAGAAGAGATCATTGCTTGAAAAAAGAAGAGAAGAAATGATTCTAAGGGCAAGAAAAAGATTAGAATCGCAATTAAAGAATGAAATTCCCCTTTAGTTTGTATTTAAAATATCTATTTAGTTATTAATGTAGGTGCAATTTTACGCTTCTTTTTTCGATCAGTCCCTTGCGACTCCGAAAGTATAGTGTCAACAGTAGAATATGTGGTTTCTGGCTTACTATTTTGAGTCAAATTTGGCGGTGATTCTCTATTTGAATTCGAAGTTTTACCATTATTGCAGCTGATTTGGCTCGCCGCGATGCTCTTCTGCTGAGGGGCCTCATTTGTCTTATAATCTGGTCCATGTTTTCGTCTGATTTCCTCATATTCTGATCTAGATAATGGTTCCCCAAGTGACCCTGATTCAAAGAGGACATGCGAACAAAACCCATCAGCGGAGCATGCAAGCAAGGTTTCTCCGTCAGTATTCCAACATAAGTCCGTTATTGTACAATAATGATGGTTTGATGAATAGGCCAACGGAGTTAATGATTGGGTATCATATATAATGATAGAATCTTGAGTAGCCACTGCAAAAATCATTCTATAGGGTAGGGCAAATACTGGAGGATTCTTCAGATCTGCAAGCTTATAAAATACCGGAGAAAATGCTATCGCAATGGCTGGTTTCTTTAGACCTGGGATATGACAGAGGGGTTGCTTGTTGAAGCCTGCTCTAGTGTAGATATAGACCGTATTAATAATGGTTTCCAGATTTGAAGATTCATTCGTAGCGGATGACGTCAGATTGATTTCGTGTTTGAATATTCCCAGCGGTGTCAATAGAAGACTACCATCTGGAGAAAACTTTAATCGCCTGAAAAAAGATTGTAAAGTTTCTGAGACATATATGGGAGTGGTCCTTTTCACAGCAATGCTTTTAGCAGAGCGAGGTGACCTAGGTGAACTGGGCATCACAGTGGTAACATTACTTAAATTCTGGTCTACGGATTGCACTGCAGACGGCAGTATCGGAGACTGTTTTGAGGAAGGGGGACCCATATTACTTAGTTTCAATGAGTCATCTAAATGCAGATTTTCGATTACAGCGGTTTGGTTAGAGCCATATCCTGAATCAAAATCTGCCTTGTTGATCTTGAAAAAAATGGTCGGTATTATGCTTATCAAGTTCTTATGATGGGTATATTTTAAATAGCTTATGTGAACCGACCTGTCAGCCGATTGAGTCGCCAAGAATTCATTCAAGGGATCCCAAGAGACACCTTGAACGTAATGGGTATGTTCAGCAATCTGATTTACCTCTCTTCCAGAACCTACGTGGTATATTCTCGTAATATTGTCCATCAGCCCCGTTGCAATGTACTCAGAATCAGGAGACCACGCTAAATCATAGATCTCCGACGTAGATGACCGAAATATGTCCTTCACAACCCAAGACTCTTGAATATCCTCGTCTTCTTCAGCTCCAAACTCTTTTATGATATTATCAGAAAGGATCCATAAAATGAGCATGCCATCATCGCCAGCTGTAGCCAAAATATCTCCCTTGGGACTGAACCTAACAACATTCACTGCCTGTGTATGTTTATGCAAAGTCGAAAGATATTCAACAGTTGGCTCGTTCTTATCAGCGTCATACTTTAGTTTCCATATTCTCACATTATTATCACCACCGCCCGTAGCTAATCGTTTGGACTTGCCATTCTCATCCTTTTGCGGTTGAAAATCCACAGAATAAATTGGCTGACATTCATCGTGCCAATGAACTGTGAGAGTACAAGCTTTCATCGTACATGTCTATGGAAAACTGCCTGGGAAGACTACCAAGACTCGAGACACGCGTACGGGAATAATCACGTGATATTTTGAGAATGAAAATCTTCATGTTCAGCTCCGATAAGACGGTATGCCTTGTAGCTCAGAGACCGTGGAGTAGTCACTAGAGATCGTAATTAACATTGTATTATGATGACGAGGAGACTCAGATATTACGTAGCGTATTTACTAGTTTGAATTGATACTATTTGATTTTAACTTTTCGCAGAGATGTCGGCTTACGGTGATCTCTGGTATGGGACGCAATGGTAGATTCATAGTCGATGATAAACATCGATCTGGTTACATGCTCGAACAGATGAGTGAAGGTATATCAAGGAGCTTATTCTCTCCATATTAATCATAATGTATAGGTTTGGGTATTTGGCAAGACCATAGCCCTGCCGCAAAAGACGGATCCCAATTACCTCGAGTAATGGGACAAAATGTTCGATGAGGAAAAGTATGATAAAAAAAATAATGTGTAGGAACAAGTTATGAGACAATTCCTAATGGATGCAAGACAGTTGAATAGAACGCCCACTCTATAGGCTTCCTAAAACAAAAATAGTCAAGAATAAGGTGGAAACTAGATAAGCAGTCTTGACTCTGGGAACCGCGACCGCTGCTTTGGAGTCTGCTGACATTTCCGTATCACTAGAGCTCGCGCTGGCGCTGATACTATACAGACTAGCATGACTAGCAGCCGCTGCTCCTGTTTCAAAGGTTAGCGTATGCAAAGCAGAACTTGCAGCGAACAGAGCAGAAGCTCCATCAGTACTAGACGCCACAACCAAGCCTCCATAGCTGTTCAGCGAGTCCACAGATATCGAGTTTATATCTATACTGCTCAATACTTTAGCGGCCATATTTCCAACGTTTCGTTTTGTGTTAGTTTCGCGATTGTCTCGTATCTAGAGTCCTGTGCCGAACCTTGTGCTAGTGCCGAACTTAATGCTGTACTTGATGCTAAACGGTGTACTGGTAGTATCGGAGATCAATCCTCACCACTTTACTATCCTATTGGCTTCTATTCCCCGTTTTTTTCCCAGTGCAGTCAGTTTACTTTCGACCTCACTAGGCTATTTTCTTCCCTATTTTTTTTTTCGGTTCCAAAGTTGACTCAGCTACTTGCCTGAACCCAACCTTTCCTGAAAAATAGGTTTTATCTTTGTAAATGAATGAAAAGAAAAAAAAACCCTTTATCTCACTAGGCTTTCCCAAAAAACTCTTAATTTACTGTTGTCGTCTCCCAGCTCTATATATTCTCAATTTTATACTTACATACCGAACTTTATGAATATTTACCGTTGATGCAAGGGGTACACGCCGGGTACGCATCTTTACTACTACAGTGTACGTAATGTTTCAAAGCGTTCTGATATCGGTATGTTACCCTATCTAAATCCTGTATCAACCATACAATAAGAATAAGCGCGATGCATATACAAATAATAGAATAAAAGTGAATCACAACTAGTATAAGCCAATGTCTCCCTACTTGAACAGTGTTTTTGTTTTGAAAGAGCGTCTTATAATACCGCATCCAATATGCACCGAGTATAACATGGCCAGATATGCGGTAAGCGTGCGACAGTCCTTTGGACTCTGTCCAACTAAACGAATTATTGTAATACTGACCTTGGTAACACAAAAGCGAATAATGTAGCTATGGGCCAATGAAAATTTTTGTTGACATGGGACCTGAAGCAGTGCAGAGAGAATATGTAGGATATGAATATGAGGACCAGGGCACAACATCAGTGGCTAAGGTCTTATTGTAGCACATCGATGAGATCATAGGAAGTCGTGAAGAGGGGAGACATGAAGGGGAAGCGTGAAAGTGGAGAGGCGTGGACAAGCAGAACTTAGGCGGCGACGAGGCAGTGAATAGACATGATTAGACAGTTAGACATAACAGGGTTCTGCAGCGGTTAGATGGCGATTAGATGGCGGCTAGATGGCGGCTAGAGAAAGCAAGGGTAATTAGATGATAAGAAGCATGGACTAACCTAAGATTTGTAGAATTGCATTATTCATGTGCTTAGACTAAACAGGTGTAGTGTAGACAAACAAAGAACTAAACTATAACATACAAAGAGCAGCGCGTGCTTGCAATCACAAGAAAAGCCAAGATGTCATGAACAATGTGACGGGAGAGAAACGGCAAATCAAATGTGACAAGGAAGGCGACGGAGATATGTCTCATCTGTTACGTTTGGCAGAAATATGTTTTGCGGTGCGCGGAGAATGGATCTAGTAGAAACGATACGAGTAAGCGAGCATTGAACACGTTAGGCCAGTCATGGCCTAACGTGACCAACGGGGCCAACAAGAATAGCGCAGACACCTCAGTGATGACCAATGAGCGCGTCCTCCTCATCAGGGGCCTTTGTCGCATTGGCAGAATGTCTCTGAAATAGGAACCTATACCAAGCTTTGAGCGGGCCGGGTTTCTGCATTTCCTCTATTTTGTGCTTGAACACTTCCTCGAAAGTTGGCGGTTCGATTTCTGCCGGGTGGACGTTGCTGTCTGAGGGGGCAAGATCTAAATTAACCTGCGGAGGAGGATTGCCGGTGATAAGACCATCAAGGTCTGGTTTTGCCGCTGCCGGGTTCCTAGCGAGAGATGCAGGAGAAGGATGGTGTACCTCGCTCGAAGACACCAGCTGCAAATGGTCGGAGGTAGTATTCTGCCTGGTAGATTCATTATCACCAGCAGTTGAGTTGTAGCTGGTTGATAAGTTGGTGCTAGAGGCACCTGAGTGGAGGGAAAAGATGGATGAGCTGTCGTCAAACACGCTACCCATGTCCTCAAGGGATAGGCCCTTTGTTTCGGGGAATAAAAAGTGTACACAAAAGAAAGACAAGACGCAGGAGAGACCAGGAATCAAGTAGGTTCTCCAGGTTATCAAGTCCAATAAGATAGGGGTCATTTCGCCTACTAGGAAATTGAAGAGCCAATTAGTAGCAGTAGACATGGCAGCACCTTTGGAACGCACAGAGTTAGGAAGCACCTCATTCATCATCCAAGGAATGGGGCCCCAGCTCGCGCCAAATGCAGCATTGAAGATTATGACGCATGCCACGACTACGTTAGGCGTGTAGTCGTTATCGAGGTATAGGAAGTAGGATATAACTAGGAGGGGAATTCCCATCGCTATAGCACCAGACATGAGCAAAGGTTTTCTTCCCCAATTGTCAACTAGATACCACGGAGGTATGGTGCTTAGGACATAAACAATCGAATTGATACCTGTCATGAAAATTGCTTGACGTCCAATCCAGCCAGCCAGCTCAAAGATCATGGGTGCATAATATGAGACAATATTAATACCATTCAATTGCGCAAACATTTGCGAGAAACAAGCGACAGATACCCTTTTGGCGTATCTGTGAAGCATGTATCTGTAAGAACGTTCTCCTCCTTCTACTCTACCGATTAAGATATTTTCCTTGATATTTCTATACTCAGTCTTCGCGACCTTGTCTTCCACATCTCCATCAGCATACAAATCTGATATCACGATTAGCCCCTCTATATCATGGTTGTGATCTAACAACCATCTGGGGGTCTCCACGATGACATACGATCCCAAGAACAACAAAAAACCCATTCCACACTGGACAAAAAGCGGTGCTCTCCACGACCAGTTGTTTTCTAGAAATGAAAAGAGATAATCTGTCCAAACACTAGTCGCATAGCCAATAATATTACCTGTAAACTCTAAACAAGCATAGAAACCACGATCGTCGGGTGGACTGATTTCAGATTGGTAACATGGTATTATGGTCGTCAAGAACCCAATGGCTATACCTCCAATGAGTCGACCTACGCCCAAATTGAAAATGTTCACGGAGGTTGCTTGTATCAATCCTCCAGTGACAAAAATAAAGGAGCCGTATCGAATAGTACGCCGGCGCCCTATGTGATCTCCTATTTTTCCAGCTACGAAAGATGAAAATAAAGCTCCTACCTCTAATATAGCAATCATTGTACCAATGGCAGCTGGAGAGGGTTCACGGTAGTACTCCTTGAAGTATTTATTGGTTAATAGTGATGACATAAGCCCTTGTTCAAATCCAAACAAGAATACACCTAAGGAGACGAAAATCGATGTGAAGTTGAGTAGTGCCCTCCCCACAAGGAAGCTCTCCTTCATTTGAATGTTGTGATGTTGATTGGGATGAACTTCCATTTTAAATTTGTAGCCTACACTTCTTTGAACATGTTTCAAGAGAATTCCGTTTTACATGATCAATGTTGATATTGTCTTTGGGTCACATGATGTCGTTCGGACACGACATTCGTAGATAAGGCCAAGGCCTCTCATGGATTATTCCAACACTAGATATCACATTACTTAGAGGCAGTTCCCGAAGCAGCTCTATGAAAATGGGGAATATAATCTTAATGCCAGATCCTTTTATCGTAGAAGCTTTACATGATAAAATCAATAAAACATGGACAACTTACAGTATGATTTCTAGTATCTAAAAGAGAAGAAAGATGTACAAGCAGTATATATCCCAATGGCAGACAATGATCCTGCCTTCTGGCGATGAATTGAAAACTGAACGACGGAGTAAATTACCCCTCGCAAGCGAAAGAATATCGAAATCAATGAATATCGTTCAATCTAACATTGTTCATGTGAACATTGATATCCAACTTGTCTGCATCTTCCTCTATCTTACCAAGTCTCTTATTTTGACTATCGACCTCCACTCCCATGGTCTTGGCCGAGCCCTTCAATTTCTTAGCGTAGGACGAGATTTGGTCTAAGTTACTGGCGATTTCCTTCTCCATTTCATCATCCTCACTGTCATTTTCGAACTGGTACCTCTGGGCCGCCAGAAGATCTTTTTCTCCCTGATACTTTTGATAAAGGTCAGAGCTTGTAGCATTCAGCGTGAGACCTTGCTTGATTCTTTGTTCACTTGCGTACAACTCTTGTCTATTTGTGTCACGAATGTATTTCTCCTGAGCTTTGTCTGCTTTGATTTTCATTTCTTTTTGCTGTAACCTGGACTTCTTATTGAAAGGATTTCCATAAGCCGGTATGAAAATAGACCGATTGAGCCTCTCTAATTCTTTTACTTTTTCCGCAGCGATACCGGTCTGCGTATCTGCTAACAACAAATTTTGCTCGGCATTATAAAGTCTTTCAGACTGGGAGCCCAACATACCAAGTGTGTTCACCGCGGATGCATCAGCTTCTTGCGCCATCTTCAAGGTATTTCTAGTCGAGTTAACTGATTCCTTCTTCACAAATCTTATGTCTTGCTTGATAGCGTCAACTTCTTCATCCTCTGAGTTTACCTGATCTTCCTCTGGCAACTCTTCCAACGGTACATTTAAATCATCATCTTCTGGCAATGCATTGAGATCCAATGTATCCACATCGGTAGGGTTCTGCCTTTTTATCGGTTTCGTAGAGACATACATAGGATTCGTAGGAATAGCATTTAAGTCTAATGTCTCCTCATCAAAATCCCGAGTCCTGCTGGGCTGCGTTGTCGTCGAATAAGAGTTCAGCTTCTTGTAAGGGTCATAATTCAGGCCTCTCGCACGGCTCGCATTAGTCGCATCATTTTCCTGTGTTGATCTCGCTCCACCAGAAGAGTCGTAAGGACTGCTTCTTCGTGATGACCTTGCAGTACTTTGTCGACCGTAGGGGTTCGTGCTTCTACTGTATGGATCATCCGTCCTTCCGTGAGACAACGATGGGTTGCTTCCTCCTGAGGACGAGTTGTATACTCCCGAATCTTCAGACTGCGAGTATGGATTCAGGGCACCGTTTGGGTTACCATTTAATGCAGCATATGGGTTAACCGGCTTAAATTCAGACTTTTCATGTTGCCTCTGTGAGGCGTATTCCTTAAACGCCCCAAATTTTTCCTCTCTTTTATTTTTTGATCTTGTGCTTATACCAAGCGTGTTTAAATCTTCCACAAGCTCCTCCTCTGTAGGATCTTTCTTTTGGAATATTTTTCTGATCCCCATATTGTTTTAAAGACTGGCGTGTCACAATTGTTGTACGTGGTAGCTTGACGTTTTGTGAATTCATCTGATAACCGCCTCACGTGACTACATCATCAATGAAAAATGCAGCATACAAAATATGGAAGTCCATTGAAGACATATAAAACACTTAAGAGAGGAGCATATTTGTATATTAGAGGTTAATGAGCAATAAACACTTAACAGAGAAAGTGAGCGGTCCAGATCCTAAAAGAAGGAAACTTGAAAGTAAGAATGAGAGAGAATCGAGAGATCCATTGCACGAAAGACTAAGCACGAAAGGTGCCATTATACGGCAGGATGGAACGATGACACCGTTGTGTTCTATCGACAGCAGAAATGAGGACATAGAAAATATGAACGTTGACAGTGTCACGGCGGATCCTGGGCCAGTAAATGACGGTTGCCCTTGTGGGTACTTACATGGTCCTGGAGATCAGCACCATGATATTACTGCAGTTGGCCTCGCGTCGGTGCCATTACTTCGAGGGCCAGAGTAAGGCTTCGAGGATAGAGGCTTTTCTATTTGGATTTGCTCTGCCTTGAGATGGGGTTTGTTCTGCTGTAGGCAGGAGGTAAATAAGAAATAAGCAGAGCAAACAACCGTTATCGAAATGTCTTTTTTGGAAAATGTAAATAGGTATAAATCTACACAAATTAATATCAGTATACTAAAAGTGATTGCAATCAAGCACAATATGCAGACACTTTCATGCTTCTAACCCAGTACTGAGGTTGACTTTAGAGTCGACAGGCCCACTAAAACGAGAAGAATACCTCATTGGACTTTATGGGAATAACGTTTATTTCTTGCTTCCAAGCACTTCAGCAAGTACAATTTACTCTATAGCAGCAACTTCCTTCACTACTTCATCAAATCCCTCTTTATATTCGTCCGATTTACCAGAAACCTTGCTTGATTTGCTTCCTCCGGGCACAATCATCACACAAGAAGTTGGTCTCTTAGTTGCACCAGCGGATCCTAAATCCTCTTTTGATGGAATGAAAAGATAAGGTACAGAATTGTCTTCACATAAAACTGGGATATGTGAGATTACATCTGGAGGAGATATATCACCAGCAATAATTACCAATCCTTTTTCACCTTTTCTCAAAGCTTTCACTACTTCTTTGACTCCTCTTTTAACGTGCTTTGCCTTAGAGGCCTTCTTCACGGTTTTTAACACTTTCTTGTTCAATTTTTTTGAAGCAAGAGGATGAGCGAAAGGCAATACCGCTGACATCCTTTTCTCGTAGTTGTCTTCCACCTCCTCTTTGGATGACTTTTCCTTTTTGGCCATATTTATTCTGTATCCTGATCTATCAATAAGATGTAATGTGCTAAAAAAAATTTCACTGCCGATGGATTGAGCAACAAATTACACAAAACCAATCCATGATTTTGCAAGATATGATTACTGTCGTCTATTGCAATTGAAAGAAAGGTAGAAAGAAAAAGCTAAGCAAAGACACATCTAGTGTGATTAGAGAAGATAGACATGCAAAGAGAAAATATAAAGCCCGGTTTCAATCGAAAGAGAAAACGAAATGCTCATTCACAAGTCTTATCTAATGGTAATGATGGAATTTTAGAACTTGAAAATAGGAAACAAGCACAGGAAAGCAAAATATACACAGAAGACATCACCCTAGATGAAATCGCCGTGAGTATTAACAAGGTCTGGATAGATGAGAAGAAGTTAACTATGAAAAAAGGCATGCACATAAGCATTCTTCTTTCACTAACAGAGGCCGACTACTTCATAAAAGAAGAGAAGTCTGTATTTACGATTTGCAAAGAGAAATTGGGCCTCGTCGATGTATTATTCTCGGAGCCTGTACAAGGATCTGTTGAACGATTGCTTATCTTGTTTGGTGATACATTAGCTATCGCGAAGACTCTTACACTTACTGCATTTATAATTACAAGTCGCTTGAACAACTTTGTTGAATCAGAAAAATACACAATAAAATCATCCAACTACAAAATTAATTATCTTATACCCTGGGGTTTGGGAGATCGCAGTGGTTGGCTGACGTTTAACACGCTTGCGAATCAGCATTACTTGAGAGAATACGATATTTCTTATCCTTTACCATTTAACGAAAATCCTGGTTTAGCTTGCGTCCATTTGAAAGGAGAATTAAGTGTTCTATATCTGTTCTCGGTTTCCCTACTAAACTATGCATTTTCAATCGCCAAAGAAGAATACTTCAATGAACTTGATATTAAACAAATACCGGTCATACATGCCCTTGATAACGGCAATCTTTACCAAGAGCCAGAGACTAGCCACAAGATGTTGCAAGATCGTGCAAAAGATCTTTTAAATGCAATCTATAATTCTAGTTTCTTAGCATCCCAAGAGTCTGACACTGAACTTATATAATCGTATCACTACGCTAGATTTGATAAAACAAGTTTGTATTTTTTAATGAATCATATATACCCAGGCAAGCCCCTAATTATACTTTGGTGATTTTTGCAGTCTTTGTCCTTCTCGAAATCGAAGCTACTCTATCTCCTAGGGACAAAGCCAAACCTTGTCCTTTTGATCTTATTCTAACATGCCCAATTATAGGACCTTCATTCTGTTTTTCGATACAAAGATTTGCTAAGGCATCCTCGCCAAATGTGGAACGAGAGTACAAATTAGCAGACAAAAATTGACACTCCTCACCGATGATTGCACCGGGTGTCAAACAACGCATATTAGTACCCGCCATAAGTTCATCCAAATATTCTTTCAAGGTGCGGGTGGGAGATTTGATAGTGATTTTATTTTCCCATTCAAATTCATTCCACATCTTACGGAAGGCACTTTCTGAACAGCTTGCTGGCTTAATGTAATCCATTATGTCAATATGAACGTCATTCAAGATCACAATAGTTGATTCATCCGAATGTTGCCCATCATATACGATATTCCCAAAAATTACTCCAGTGTCTGCAGATGATACTTTAATTGTAGATTGAACTTTGTAGAAACCATGAGGTCCTATGTTTGCAGTCGCAGGTTTATCGATAACTTTTAAATCTCCTAAAGTGGCGAACTCGACCGAAAGATTTCTGAGTGTGGCTGTCGTTTGATTCACAAGCAATACATCCAAGACAACATCATACTGATGGACTTTGACATAGGCCTCTGCATATATAGGGTCAGAAAATCCCGTGAGTTGTACGATTTTATTTAACCTTGACGACAAGTCCTCTTTCACTAAATCGTTCCCTGCTGCTAACGTTACATCATCAGCAAGTGACCCATTTAGACCATCCTGCTTATCAAATTGTCTGAAAATAATTGAATCATCAACTTTAATCGCATTATTATGCACGGATTTGGCCTGAGATTCTAATTGCCTCTTCACTTCAAGTTCAACTTGCGCTTTATATGCATCCTTCGTATCGTCTAAAAAGCTCCCTTCAATTAATTTCTCATCCTCATCATCAGAGAGATATTTGATGCAAGACATTATTCTGTCAGCAGAATCTTCATCTATCTTCTTCGAGACATAATTTGTCTGTCCCACTCTCAAAATCGAAACCATAATTAATATTGCTTCAGCTTTTAAGGCGTTTAAGATTTTCTCTTGTTCGGAATTTCGCTGTAACCTTAAAACTAATTTTACCAAAGTAGACGCTAACACAGCTCCGGAATAAAAGTCACCCTCGAGGATGAGTTTACGGAGTGGAGGCTTATCTTCGGAGACGCCAACTTCTGTCTCAGCACTGAAAGCGTTTTCAGATGCATACGTACCATCTGGTAGAATAACTGGACCCTTATGTTTGTGAGATGTTCCGTTAGATGAGGGCTCTTCACCCTCATCCTTATGTTGCTGAGCCTTTTTCTCACTCGCTAAAATTGGAACTTCTCCAATACCACCTCTTAAGCACTTCCAAGCCTCTTGTATCAACTTCTCTTCCAAACAGTATTCACCAACAATCCACAAGGCTCCACGAGTAACCTTTCCGCTTTTGACTGTTGGCAAAATCTCAATGAGTCTACTTAGGATCGATTTTCTCAAATCAGGGAATTTTTCAACAACTTCCTTCACGAATGTGATGACATCATATGCTGCTGATGTAGTTAACTCTGCCATAGATTGTAATAACAAGTCCACAACATTAGCAGCAACTTCACCGAATCTCACAGCTAACTGATGAATAGCATTAATTAGTAATTGCCTATATTCTGCGGCTTTATCATCGTTCGAGGATGAGGTCTTCTCTAATTCCTTCTTCAACAATTTCACTACTTCTTCGACATTTCTGCTTGTTATAAGCCTCAAAGCCACATCTATGGCCTTTCTGCGGACATCTAAGTCTTGAGAAGTCAATATACCTAAGACATCTAGAGACAAATCTTGTAATGATACTGGATGAAGATCATGAAGCTCATTGATTCTTTCCAAAGAGATAATTTTTACATTGTTATCTGCTTCTCTTATGGCCAAATCGATAAATGTTTTGCCAGCAAGTAATAAATACTTTGGATTGGATGACAAGAATGTCAATGAAGTAGCGGCATCATAAAGAACTACATTAGAAGTAGAATCCTCAATAATGTCTGAAATCAACTGTGTGTACTGGTCTCTCGTAGAGGGGTATTTGAGAGCATCCTTTCTTATGAATTCAATAAAGGCCAACTGTATGAGTGAGTCTAATGTATCAATGATAGCCAAATTATCTTGAATGTACTGTAATGAAGCATCTCTATTCAATTCTGAAAGACAAACAAATGCATTGCGCTTGCAAACTGAATCAGTTTCTTCGTATAAGAATCTGTATATTAATTCATCGGCATCTGGAGCTAAGTGATCGGAGACCTTATGAATACTGTAGAGAGAAAAAACTGCATTTTTTCGTACATAAGCATGACGATGCTCAAGGCACTGACGAACATTTGGCACCAAAGTTTCCAATAAATCAGGTTCCTTCAACTTACACAAGAATCTCAAAGTGTTACCTCTAATATACTCGTTTGGATGCTGCAAGTCCCTTTGGATTGCGTTACAAACAAGAATCATCTCTTGCTTCATCTTGCCACTACTGTCATACTTTGGACAAATCTCCCAATAGAAATAAAGAAGCTTCTTCAATTCCTTATTCCTCGAAGGCATTACGAATCGAATAATATGCATCAACAAATCAGGTAATGGATCACCATTGAGCATAGTGATCAAAATACGCTTCATCGTGCTTATTTTGACTTCATCTTTACTCTTTTCTAGCAAGCCTTTGTACTCGCTAACTGAGGTTTTTGTAGCAGCATTAGGCTCATAAATCAAAGTATAGCCAATCTCGGACATCATTCAAACTAAATGTTAGTTCTTATTCTACCGCCGAAAAAATCAGTGCCGTGTTTAGGAAGGAACGAATAAAAATACAAATTCCTTGAGAATCGAAACAGATGAAAACTTACAATTAGAACCCTAAAACCTCTTAATGCCCCAGAATTGATGATATGTAGGATTTAACTTTATTCCTTGAAAAGCTTGGTGAATCTCTAGCGACGTGTTGATTTCCTCATTTTTGTGCACTACACGAAATTCTTATGATTAGCATGCCGGTAGCAGATATTGATTATTATCAGAACTTATATAGATATATAGAAGTTAGCTAGCAATGGGCGCATTGACATTAGTCTTTACAACTATCAGTCACTATCGTCAGGGTTTGCTAATACCAATTTTGGTTTTTCACTATTTTGGGAGAGATTGGAATCATTAGGAAATTTGTAAGGACTGGAAGCTGAATTGTTTTGGAGTTCATCATTATTATTATTATTATCATCATCATCATCGTAATTATCAGGATTCAAGTATGCTTCATGCTGATAGTAACCGTCGTAGTTTAGGTCCGATATACTTCCAGAGGAAGATGAAGAAATAGAGATCTGTTTTTTTAAGCTGTGCGAGGATGCGGACTCAGCTGTTGTTTTGAGACTTTGCGCATCATCCCCATACTTAGAAGAATTAGCCTCATTAGATACTGTTCCATTCGACACAGTCAAACTTGAGCTCGATGACTTAAGTCCTCTGACCGAGTTTCTGGCTGTGATAGAACTTGAGGTGAATGTTTTTTCAAGCTTGAGGTCCGTAGATAGAGAGTCATTAGGATCACCTACTTCGGTCGCGAGTAGTCTTGGTTCCAAATGGCCATGTTTGAGCTCAACTCCGCTCGACTTTTTATTCCTTCCCTGTGCGGTACCTCCAGCGTGACGCATAAATCTTGGATTTAGCGCATAATTCTTTCTATCGATAGGCAAGATTCCTATGGGGAGCTTCCATTTTCCAGGAAGTGATTCATTATAAGCCGTTCCGCAGTTTTTTCTTAGCGTGTAAATGTAATTCGACCTTTCTCCTTCGCCTGGGTGTAAGTCTAAGTTCTTTCTGAGAACTGAGAGATTAATATGTCTTTGCGAGTACGAGCTCCACACTGAATTTACTGAATTTGACTTTTTGTGAATCGAAAAATCAGTTTTTGAAGAGCGGTTCTTAAGTGCCTGCTCCCCTAGCACAGATATGTGATCCAAGTTATTATCCTGCTTGGATAGTTTCAATGAGCGTGGAGATACGTTAGACCTAAATATAGCATTATTCATCTGAGGTAACGAACCGTTGCCTCTTCTGAGAGACACTTTTGGTACTACAGATGGACTCTCCTTTCTCGCAATAGGTGTGGGCTCACCGTATTCAGAATTTCTTGAAGAAACTTGGGTGCTTGCAATTGTTTCCGAAGATGATTTTAAAGACTGCGCCCCATGCGACTGGGGGCTTCTCTCAATAGTTTCCTTAGAAGCCTCGTCAGATGAAAGAACACTTGGTGTCTTCAAAGGGTAGGGTAAAGAATTTGAATCTAACGACTCAGTTCTCACTTCCTTTTCAACATTCGACGGGTCTTCTTGTAGGCTAGAAAAAGATGCATCAGAATCACAATTGGAATAGTAATCCGTTTCCCCTGATATATCAGACCTAACAGCGTGCAAGGGTAACGTAAGGCTATCTAAGTTCTTATCAGGTGGAAGCTCCGCAGATTCTCGATTATGGAATACTTTTGGATCCAAGCTTCGACTTCCACTGAAGGGACTAGCCAATACATTACTCATCAGGTGTGCCAATTCATCAACCTGCGAATTACCACCGAAAGTAACTTTCTCGGGAGCTAGCTGCGTGTCCACATTTGTTATCTTCGAGCTTGGCTTTGTTTCAAAAAAGAAATTATCCATGGACGGTGGAGGCTTTCTTCTTGGAGGATGCTTACTATGTTGACCCACATCAGGAAAATTCCGATCACTCGATGCATTCTGATCTAAAGAGGGTATGGTAGTAGCCCCCATGTTTGTTGCTATATTATTTTGCGTATACACCGCTCGTGTCAGTACCTTGTCTTTGAAAATGAGATTACTCGTATCACTAGACTTTTGAGCTTCTCCATCTGTCATCACAAGATCCAAAAAATCTTCTTTTTTCTATATTTTTGAAAATTACCAATCAAACTGGGATATTCTTAAGTTGTTTTATCGATTATCATTCAATAAGCTTATGTATATTAGCTCCTATAGTTGAAACTTACTTACAAGCCATCAATGTTTTTTGCTTCTTTTAAAAGTACTATATGCAGTAAAATAGTTCCAATGAAAATTTCAGAAAGTTAAAGTATTAATTGTCCTTTGAAGCATAACTAATTCATATAAAGAGAGAAAACAGAGAATGGCACCCAAAGGTATGTATAATCGTATAGGTTTTGGTAGAATTAACGGTTCGGGAATGAGTACTAATAATTGAAGAACAAAAGCCTGATTACACAGTAGCAAACCCTGACGTCGTCACCAAGTACAAGGCCGCCGGTGATATTAGCAATAGGGTTATAAAACAAGTTAGGGAAGCTGCAATTGCAGGTAAAACTGTTTTTGAGCTTTGCACAAAAGGAGATGAACTAATGGAGGAGGAATTGAGCAAAATCTACAACAGTAAAAAAGCATCTAAGACTTCCAAAGGAATTGCTTTTCCCACTTGCGTTAACCCAAATAATATTCCTGCTCACTTATCACCTGTCAGCGAGGATGACGAGTCCAATATAAAGTTGAAAGACGGAGATGTTGTTAACATCATGTTGGGTGTTCAGATTGATGGCTTTCCATCTATTGTCGCTGAAACTTTCATCGTCGGCGAGAGCAATAGTAGTCCAGTGACAGGAAAGAAAGCTGATCTCCTCAATGCTGCTTGGAAGGCATCCGAGGCAGCAATCAGGACTTTCCAACCAAATAAAAGAAACTGGGACGTAACCAATATTGTCGATGACGTGGTAAAATGCTTCGATTGCACAGCAGTTGAAAGTATGCTTACGCACAATCAGGAAAGAAATGTTTTATATGGACCTAAGGAAATCATCCTCAATCCAACGAAGGAGAACAAGAACCAAATGGACACCATGAGATTCGACGAGAATGAGGTTTATGGTTTGGACATTTTGGTATCCACATCTGCTGATGGCAAAGTTAAATTGACTAACTATAAAACATCTTTATACAAACTTACCGGGGAGTCCTACGCTTTGAAGCTTAAGAGTTCTCACTCAACGTTAGGTGAGTTCAAACAGAAATCCGAGGGCCCCTTCCCAATAAATATCAAGAAATTAGAGGACCCTAGGAAGGCAAGAGTAGGGTTGATTGAGTGCGTTAACCACAAGGTTATTTTACCTTACGACATCATGAAAGAAAAGGATGGTGAAGAAGTTGCGCAGTTTTTCACTACTTTCGCTATAACGAAAAACGGTATCGTGAAGTTCACTTCTCCTACATTCAATCCTGAGCTCTATAAAACGGAGAAATCAGTCACTCCTGAAATTGCCGATTTGATTTCTCTGCCTTTAAAAGTCGCTGCTAAGAAAAAGAAGTCAAAGAAGACTTCCTCGTCGGATAAAACTGGACAACAGGAATCAAAGTAATTCCACCGTTGAAATAAGGACATATGTTTGAATAGGTCATCCTATTTTTATCAATTTCAGTTCCAGCTATTTGCATTGACTGGTAACACCTGCGTAGATTGTAAATTTATTCGTTACATAGGCGCGTTGAATATAAAATCCTCATATAATTACTGTTCATACATTTCTTAATTTGAAGATATTGTTCGACGGGATCTGATTGGATTGCTATGTCACGGAGATCGCTGGATCTGCTACTAAAGATATCTGGGGAACCTTCAAGTGATGAAAAGCTGTTGAGAGAGTCGTTTCCAGGAGCCGCAAGAGAAGATTTAGAAGCACTGACCGTTGTTAGTGGCTCAAACAACTATGAAGAAATTCTGGCTTCAGAAGGAGCAGGTGGCTGGAAGGAACTAGGCGAGAACTCTACAAGGTCTACTGACAGTTTGATCGATGATCATGCCTCGTCGACGAGCAGGACGGCTGATATCTTTAACGGTAATGAGGCCTCGGATGATACAACTAAACCAAAGAAAAGAGGTAGACCGCCCCTGAAGAAAAGAAAAGTAAGTAATACAAAAACAAAGCATACAGAATCCTTATCAAGCAGTCCTGTAATTATAGAAGCACCGAAAAGAAGAGGTAGACCCCCGAGAAGTTCTGATCCGAGTAAATTGATTCAAAGAGGCTCTATCAAGAACTTTGTCGAACCCGATCTAGCGGAGCCAGTACCAGCATATACGGGACTTCCTCTTGAAGCATTTCCGAGTACCAAAATCAAAAAGGAGTCGTTGTGGCCAAGTCGGGGAGCTGGGAGAAGGGGCAACAAGAGTAATGCTCAAAGCTCAAAAGAGGATTTGACTCTGGACAACTCGTCTTCGAGTACATCAAATGACACTGAAGAACCTTCTGTTGAAAAAGATTACCAAAAGGAACTTAAAACCGAACTATCAGGTGACATCACTGAAGAAAGTGATATTAGGGATCCAATAAGTAACAGGAAACTTGTAGAGGTGGGACCCAAGACGGGGACTAAAAAGAAGATGTCGAGAACCCCTAAGACAAGAGTTGGTAAAGAGACAGAATCCCTGTTATTGCGATCTTCAAAAAGGATTAAAGTAATATCCCCTAAGAAATCATTGAATTTGAAACTTGCTCCTGCAACGTCTACCAATGGCATCTTGGATTCTAATACGTCAGATGATAGAACACAAGATAATGACGATTTCTGCTTTAGCTGTGGAGGATCTGGGATATTCATCTGCTGTGATTCATGTCCAAAATCATTTCATTTTCTATGCTGTGATCCTCCAATCGATGAACTTCCAGAAGATAATTGGAATTGTAAATCATGTTCTGCAAAAAAACATGCTCAAGATTTGAAACAGTATAATGATGTCGGAATATTTGGCCAATTACTTAATAGACTTGAAGGTCAAGACCCAAAACAGTTTCAGTTGCCGAAACGCATGAGAGAAAGTACCTTTGTTGGTGTCACTACAGGTGAAAATGGGGAATATAGGGATTCATCGTACAAACCTGATCCGACAATGACTAAGTTAAATGGAGCTCAAATTCCAGGCTTCAATAAAAATGAAGATTTGGAAATTGGGTCTTTGTATGACAAAAGTGGAAGACCATATCTATGTCACAAATGTAAAATGTCAGGGCTACATGGAAAAACTCTTATTCACTGTGATTATTGTCCTCTAGTTTGGCACCTTGATTGCTTCGATACGCCAATGTTTTCGACGAAAAACTTAGGATCGAAATGGATGTGCCCAAATCATTACGAAAAGCTAATTCCTGAAGGTCTTTTTGGTAGGCGAAATTTCAAAGATAGCTCAGTCCTTGATATTTCATTACACAGTCATTTTATTAAAATTGCATGTATGAAGAATATTGTCATAAAACACAATGACCAACCGTACTTGAAGGATAATAAGATAGGGCCCTCTCTTCAAGAATACCAACAATATGAAAACAATGAATTTTCTAGATTCAATACCTCTTTTATTGAAGAAGGCGCTACCGATACATACATGGAGAATGGTGAGGGTCATGAACTTTTCAAGGTGCCTGATTTCTTTAAAAACTATTCTTCGTCAGCGGGAATAACCGCCCGTACTTCTCAGAAACTCCACAGAGTAATTTCGATGACGAGTGGAGAGGGACTAGGATGTTCATCAGGTGCGTTTATATACAGAGTTCCTGAAACACTGATTTTGCTTGATTTTATATCGAGAGCAAGAACTGATAAAACCGACGAATCAAGTAAGCGTAGCACTGCATCTTCAAAATATCATGTTTTAAATGAAATAGAGGGATATGAAATAAGAAAAAGACTAGAATCTAATGGTAAAGAAAGAGATTTCGTTGATAGCGCCTTGCAGATAAATAATGGAACACATCCGAAAATTGATTCAAACATCTCTTTCCGAGAACTAGTTAAGGCTGCTTTAAGTGATGCTGAAATGAACAATGTCGACGGGGAACAATTAAAACCTACAGAAATAGAAGAGTTGACTATGGTTAAAAAATTAATGAACGCTAAAGGTAAAAAAGCGTTACTTGAGTTTTTACAATCATAATTCTTGTGTATAATGAAGCTATTTACTATTTTATAGATTTGTAATTTATTTACATTCTTACCAGTTCAACGCTAAATGCTGGCCGTCGAGAAAGTACTCCAAAAATGCTCAAATTCTAATACAACTTTTCCTCGCCTGGTCTGGTTATTACTGGTATCTCTTCCGAGGGGACTGGTGTAGCTTTCGTTAGCCCCACAACTTCCTTGAGTATTTCACTATAATGCTTATTAGAACAATCTAATTCGTTCACTTGGCTTCCTTCGTTGTGAATTATTATTTTAGTGGGGCACTTTTGAACATCTTCCTTGGTTTCGGTCACTATATGCTTGACCGAAAACTCAACGTTCTCATTATGGAATTTCAAAGTTGGTAAGTTGTGTCTCCAGAATTTTCTAAGCCCTATGGCTTGTCCAGAAACTGGTTGCTTTATTAAAAACAACTCTATCTTTCTGATGCTAGGATCGAATTTGAAGGCTGTTTCCGGAGTGCCTGCAATAAGATTTAGCCTTGCAATTTGTTTCCAAATTTTTGAAGATGGCAAGCCTTTAAACATTGCACAAGTTCGAGAGCTCTTTGCCATTACTAACGAAATCTCCTTATACGTATAGATGGGTAGTCTATGAGGACCACTTCATGAGATTGAAAAAATCCAAAAAAAATAATTCGTGTGGCACACTACTGAATCGGGATATTGCAAAATGCTCAAGAGTCATAGATGATAACTACCAGCAAAGGATATAAATAAGAATTAGAACGATGATAAGGAATTCACTTCGGCATTTAGGAACTAAATCAGAGAGGTTTGTACCCAAAAGCGGTGTTTATCCAAAAGGGTTCGAAGTAGGTGGATACCATTGCGGGATCAAGAAAGATGGAAAATCTCCAGATCTAGCTTTGCTTAGGAACACATTCGGGGAATCTGCAACAGCGGCTGGTGTTTTCACAAAGAATAAGTTCAAAGCAGCACCAGTTCAGGTTTCAACGAAAATCCTTCAGGAAAAGAAAGGTGAAGAAATCAACTCAATAATTGTCAATAGTGGAAACGCTAATGCGGTTACCGGATCTAAAGGCCTAGAAGATGCGAACGCCATGGTTGCTGCAACAGATAATGTTCTAGGTAACTCACAGGACTCCACTCTCGTAATGTCTACTGGTGTCATTGGAAACTTACTTCCTATAGACAAGGTTTTGAAGGGAATTCGGCAGTTAGCAAATGAGGATCTAGGGAACACGCATAAGCATTGGCTTGCATGTGCCAATGGAGTCTGTACCACGGACACATTTCCTAAGATGTACTCAAAGGCCTTTGAAATTGATGGACATACATATACTTTGGCTGGTGTAGCGAAGGGAGCTGGTATGATCAGTCCTAATATGGCTACTTTGTTAGGCTTCATTGCTACTGATGCGCCAGTAACCTCGTCGGCATTGAAGCAGATTTTAACTTATGCAACAGACCGTTCCTTTAATAGTATATCTGTCGATGGAGATATGTCGACCAATGATACCATAATAGCTATCGCTAATGGTGCAGCAGGTGGCAAAACAATCGATAATAAGGCTAGTGACAGTGAGGCCTTTTATACCTTACAAAAGGAGATCACTTCTGCATGTCAACAACTTGCTCAATTTGTAGTTCGTGATGGTGAGGGTGCTACTAAGTTTATCACCATCAAAGTTAAAGATGCGTTATCGCATGACGATGCCAAGTCAATCGCATCATCCATTGCCAACTCCTCCTTATTTAAGACAGCTATGTATGGAAAGGACGCCAACTGGGGCCGTATATTGTGCGCTATTGGTTACTCTCAGGTCATGTCAAAAGATTCAGTGGTTCCCAGTAAGACCTGTGTGTCTTTCGTACCTATAGATGGTTCAGAGCCTTTAAAGTTGTTAGTGAATGGAGAACCAGAGCAAGTAGATGAAGAAAGGGCGTCTGAGATCTTGGAGTCAGAAGATTTAGTGATAGAGGTTGACTTAGGCACAGGTGGAGGACAAGAGTGTCAATTTTGGACTTGTGATTTAAGCCATGACTATGTCACCATAAATGGGGACTATAGATCGTAAATAAAATTAATTCTTAGAGTAGACATAATTTACGTAAAGAGTAGGATCTGAGTTTGTAGTGCGATGGGTCGCATGAACCGTCAAATAATAGGGTACACGAGGCTTGATTTATCCAATGAGTCAAGAACATTCAGAATGCTACATAAAGGATCTACCTGATCCGTCAAATAGCCTGAGAGGTACGGTCTACAGAAGCATTTATTGCTTTTGTTTATTCATGAATATTACCAATAATGGACCATTTCGACTTTTCGTAACTGATTTCACCTCAAATCCATTGATTGCGAATAGTTATGTCAAAAGTCATTATATCGAAGATTTTGAAATCCCGATTGACTTCATTTTTCAAGTTGAGCTTTTCAAAGAGGTATGGAAACCGTTTCTACAGGATTACGAGGTCACTTATGGAGAGAAATTGATAGATATGGGTGATCGACCGCCCTTCAGATTATCTAAAAAACTAATTTTACTTAATTTGAATGTCCAATTGAAGACATATAATGGAGTAGTTGAAGGTAAGGCTCGGAGGTTAAGATTTATTAATGAGCTGGATCATGGTAATGAGCATCTCCAGAAACTTTATGTTGCACTCACTCAGCTTCCACGAACTTTCTTCATAGGAAACTTGGATAGAGCTAGAACTGTTCTTTCCCCAAACTGCATAACTAGGGTTCTCAATGGGGATACTGCTTCTATATCTTTAGACCAAAAAGGGGAGAATAGTACTCGCCCCAATAAAAGGACTTGGGATTATGAACCTCAAATAAAGAAAGAAGCATATGAGACAGAAATTCCAGACACACTTTTTCCTTCGGATTATGTGAATTCTTCTGAACCAGAGAACGAAGATGAAAAGAATCACTACCTGGAATCGGTTGAATCATCTTTTGACAATACAAAATTGGTAGAAACAAAGTGGCTAAAAGAGAACATCAATGCTCCAGATGGCAAAATATACAAGGTCCTTTGTCGTATTGTTGGGGTTGTTCCTGAAGATTGGAGCCATTTATGTTCGAAGCATTACATGATCACTCAGGACTCTATACATCCCATTTTAAGCGATCCTATGATGAGCATGCTAGAATTACTATTAAGCGACGAAGCTGAAAAGGAAACGTTTATTAGTGGTCAGCAACTAATGAGAGTTTATTTAGACCCATCAGACATTTTGGACTCATTAGAATATCCATCAATTGAATCTGCGTACATTAATTTAGCTAAATGCAACAAAAGAAAGCTATCTAATAAAACTCATCTTTTTAAGCTTTACCTCAAATCCAAGACATTGGAATCGGGTAAAGAAATAGCATTCTGGTCCGCAAAGGATGTCAATCTTAAAAGCTTGTTTATCTAAACAAGCGTCGAACAGTAATTTAAAGAATAATTCGACTTGGTGGCTGGACTCAGGTCCTTTCTCCTGCAAGAAAAAATGAAAAAAGAAAATATGCGGTCAAAAATAACACGGAGCGAAGAAGGGAAGTGAAAGGAGTCTAAATCTTTAACTTATCAAAGTATACTGCTCTTTATTGATCGAGCAAACCTCGAGCTATTTTTCCTGACCTCAGATATACTTGGATCTATAGGAGAGTTCACTTGAGTGTTTGTGATTGACCTTGATGCTATTGAATTGGCCTTACTGGCTGCTCTACTTAGTATCTTTACTGTTGATTTGAAATTTTGCATACTCTTATCTATGCCTGTAACTCCACGTACAAATTCAACGATAGGCCAAGGAAGAGCCCTAAAAACAGGCAAGATGTTTCCATAAAATGGAAGTCTTATTTCGCCTCTCCTTCCCAATTCAACTGCCGAAATAAGCTGGTCAGCGACATATTTGGGATCTAGTTCTGGAGCGAAAATACTGGATGGCGTTTTCACTCCAGCAAATAAAGGTGTTTTCAATTGGCCCGGGCATATAAGTAGAGTCTTGATTCCAGTAGAATTTAGCGAGGGAGGGCCTATCTCATAGGTTAGAGATTCGTGGAGTGCAATTAGCCCTGATTTGGAGGCTCCATAAGCACTCAAACGTGCAGGAGACATATAGCCCAAGACCGAGGCAACGGTAATTATGTAACCTCTCTTTACATTTATCATATCAGGAAGGAATGCTTTAATAGTGTAGAAACTTGCCATGAGATTTATTTGAATTGTCCTTTCTATCTCATCGTAATCAAGATCGAGCAAAGTCTTGCCCGTTGTTATTCCTGCATTGTTTACTAAGAGTGTCACTACCCCAAATCTGCTTTTAATTATCTTCTGACATTCCAATACCTGCTTTCTGTCGCTAACATCGCACTGAATATAATGCACTCCAACAATCCTTTCTTCTTCTTTTGGAATCTTTACGTCGAGAACAATTACCTTCCCATTCCTCTGGGCAAATCTTTTTACTATCTCACTACCCAAACCTCCTGTACCTCCCGTGATAAGACAGATATCTCTATCGGCCTCAAAGTAGTTGCCGATTACTGCATTCGAAATCTTCCTATAGTGCTTGTTCAAATGATAAACTAACAACGTAAGAAATAATGGACCCATTTCATCAATAGAAAGCTAAAAGACCTTGAAATGCTTTTATTTCTCTCACTTATTTTCTTTTTACGATTTGGTTCAATAGCCACAAGCAGCTTTTTTGCAATTACTCTTGTGTATCTACTCACGTGATGCGATATGATATCTATTTGATCCTTTATACCTAACCTTCACAAGTCGAAGCGTAATGAAAGCAACAGAACTTCCACGAGTGCTCCGGACTAAGCGTAAGAGAGGAGATGATCCGCTTGAAGCACTCATAATAGAGGATTCTTACTCTTCAAAGCGGCCTAAGCTGGAAAGTAAAGACATACCAGTTGAATTCTACTATAAATTGTCAAGGACAGATGAGATGATTGAAGAACGTGACGCATCGATAGTCAAGTCTATACTTTCTGAGATTGAACAAGAACTAGAAAATAATGATGGTGACGATAGTCTCAGTACTCGGAAGAGAAAGTTTTTTCTTAGCAAGAAGAAGAAGACTTTGGAAGACCTTACGATTCCTTACGAATTGACGGATATGCTTACGAAATACCTCTCTGTCAATAGTGCAGCTGATACTAGGTATAATATTGAAACTTCTCGGGGCAAGGTAGATAAAGGTGGCTCTCGCAAAGTGGATGCAACTAGTCAGTCTGATGGGACATCGGACTACGTTTTCGATGTGTACTACCTATCGAAAGAAAATAATGATACGATCTACCCGCACGATTACTCTCGCATTGGTTATGTCAGTTATTTTGATGATGAAGAGACCTTCAATATATCTGAAAATGAAAAGGACTCAGACGGAAACTTGTTTTCTGATGATGAAGATTCAAACGCGGAGAGCTTTTATCAAAATGATTATCCTAGCGACGAAGATGCTGAAAATGATGGTTTCAGCGATGAAGATTACCTTGATCGCAGTGCTAGCTATGAAGATTACTATGAAAATGAAGGCAACTCTAGCGTTCTCCGGCCCGCAAATTCGGTCACTGATTTAGACGATGAAGCATTGAATACTAACGAATTTGATGGCTTGTATGATCACATATATGGAGTGTCGCATGAGCAAATGAATATTTTGAGTGATGAATTCAATAATGATTACGATGATAGGTAAATGTCAACCGCAATTTTCCTTTGTCAGATAAAGAGATGATAACGATTTAAGTACTTGAAGAGTTATAATATTCGGCAGATTTGAATTCAATGAATCGGATGCCTGATGCAATTATGTATATACAAGTGATCAAGAAAAGAAGTATGTGCTATCTAAAACTTTGTTTATGTCCATTTTTCCGGTGTCTGGTAACTCTAATATTTCCACAGGGATTAAAAGAGGAGTGTATTCCTTCTTATCGAGTACAAACGTTTCTGAAACTACTTCATGCTGCTGCTTGTATACTTTCAAGGATTTTCGATTACGACTCCATTGAGCGTAAAAGCGTGGTTTATATCTTGCAATTAAATCCAGAATAGGATTTCTTTCACATTGGGAGAGTTCACCCAACTCCCGAAGTAGGATTGTATTATAATTCTTTTTGGAGGAGATATGCGAGCTGAGAATATCTGAACGAAGCTCGTTTAATTTGTGCACGAATTCAGGACATTCCGTATTCTTGACATATGCTAATTGAAAACTATGTCGACAGCTATGTATCAAATCGTCTCTGAAATTTTCCATTATATTAGACGAATGTAGCTTCACAAATTCTTCTCGTATCAAGCGAGAAATGCGATCAACATCGCATGGTAATGTCCAAAAAGAATCGTGCACTGCAGCAAATGTAATATTATTTGTACGGGCTGACAAGGTGGTCATTAAAAGATGAATTGAGTCGATTGAGTGTATGAAATTAGGAGCAATCCCGTCGAGCTGCTTTCTCACGTCAATTATAGCCGTTTTGGAAGGCTTATTGATCACGATTTGTTGAAGTAACGTTTTTATTACCTTCTGTTTCGTGTGCTTGTAGAGCTGAACGATGGGGAATCCCGAAATAGAAGTCCACATCATGGGCTTGTAGTAATGCGAACTGAAAAAATCATACTCACGCTCAACCCCCGTCTCTCTTAACTGTTTTATCGTTTCTAGGTCGTGAGAGGTGATAACACGAAATGTATTAATTACTAACCAATCCTGAATCATTCGAGCACCCGAGAAGAGTTTATTAACGGACGTTAATACTTGAAGTGCTAAGTACGATGCAATTTTATTGCGCATTGACTCCAATGCTTCTAGCTCATTCGTACTTAAAGAATCTCTTCCTTCGTGTGAGCCAATTTTTATGTTCTTTATTATGTCTTTAATCCTCTCGTTTACTTGTGCGGTTGCACCAAACCTTGTAACACCATACACAGATGTCATAACACTTTGCTTCACAAGTTTTCGAGACAAGATCGGTAGAGAGATACGGGAAAATTCTCGAAGCTCTTCAGACGGGCTAGTCATGTCTTTCTGCAATTGAATTTTTACTAAATCTGAGACCTTCGAATAAACGTCTTGTTTAACTTGCTTATCAGAGTCTATAGGAATGACATTAACAGCCTTTGCCCCATCTTCATCTGCTCCCAAAGCGGCATAATGTTGAAATCCATTACATGAACCGTCCTGGTGTATGGGAATATGACAAACATAATCTTCTTCCCTTTTTCCAGTACCGCAGAATTCCTGAATTTTGTACAATTCGATGCATAAAGCTAAAGTTTGCCAAGGTTTCTCGGCTGTCTTCCACCACATTGTACCACTCAAGGGATTCTGGGCAGAATCTAAGATGTGTGGCATGTTTTTGTCAACAAATAAGAGTCTGTCTTGCATGTTATATTTATCTTTTCCAAACAACCCTGCCAACTGGTACTTTAGCCAATTTAGTCCTTTATCGCCCAATGGTTTTCCATGCCAAAACATTAGAAGTGCTCGCTCCATGTCATCGTGATGATGATTCAAGACAGAAGTCATAGGATATACGCGACCTCTGAAATCTAAGTTATGAGGGAAGAAAAACATGTCTCCATTTTTCTCGAAAGCCTTGGCAATTCTTAATGTTTGATATAAGGATGCACGAAGTGCTTTGATAGCATGAAACTCTTGTTTTACTTCATAACATTTCCTTAAGTACGCTTTTCGGGCCCTAGTATAATCATCTGAATTCACGTAATCATGACGGTTTGGCTTTTCGGGGAAATCTTGAGGAATCCGGCTAACATCAGGTGGTATCTTAAGAAACTCGGCTCCCGTTTCCATAACTGCATTGATTACATTAAATACAGCCAGATTCACTGACCACGCAGTATTTCCCAAGTAATCTAATCCCGCGTAAACAGAGTTCAATTGTCCTACCTTGTGAGCCTGGTTCAAAAAGAATAAAGTGCTTGATAAATCATTCGAACTCACGATTGACTTAAGATTTTTCAAATATCCTCCGTCCTCTGGCGAACTCCAAGGTTTCGGAGGGCAAAGCATGGGTAAATAAAGAGATTTGAATGACGCCAATGATTTGTAATTTTTGAACTCAAATAAGAAATAAGGATGAATTTTCAAAACTCCTAGCTTCTTGTATCTTTTATCACTAGTCACAGCCTCCCATACGAATGCAGGAATCATCCCATTTTGATCGGGGACAAATGTTGTGCTAGTCAGGGATTCTCCTTCTAAAAGTTGAATCAGTTCTTCGATACGAGCACTATCTACTAATTTTTTTGGGATCTTACAATTAGCGATGCATAGATGAATGAGCGACGCGAAGAGCTTTATGGCTTCTTCTTCATGAAAAAAATCTTGGAGGGCTAACTTTGCTTCCTTGTTTTCATCGCCTCTTATAAGAATACTCTTGAAAGAATAGCCGATAGTTTTGGCCAATCGAAGTACTCTTGAGTACCCATTTTCCGACACGAGTGTTTCTGCAAATATCCTAGAGATAATTAGGGATATTAATGTTTCTGCAGGTAGACATTGCAAGTAAAAGATATACTGCCCGAGAAATTTTTCTTCGTTAGATAAAGTAGGACTATTACTAGACAATTTCTCGATTAATTCTTTCAATGCCTTCACATTTTGCTCATACCACAGATATAGCAACTTTTCATGGGAGTGTTTAAGCTTAAGTACGCCTGCTAAATGTGCATTTTTTGAACTAAAGTCTTCTGCCATGTTCAAGGAGTGTGCCTCGACATCTAATTCCTTCTGGAGATTAAACTTCGTATACTCTTCCATAAAAGAATGCTTTTCTTTATCATCCAACATTTTAAATAATTCATAAAGCTTCACACCTTTGCGATTTGGATCATCAAATTTGTCAAATCTCGCAGCTATGTAGGAGCAAAGACCTTCAAAATTTAAAAGACCATTTCTAAGAAAGTGTTCAATAGATGGCAGATCGGTCATTTTTTCCAGCTTTAACATCCCTGGCAGTTCACCATCAACATTTGGTTCATAAACACTAACAAAACCATCAGGCATATCAATCCCCCAGTTTTCGCTTATCTTTTTTATATATATGGATATGCTACTTTTGAGATGCTTTGCCTTTGCGTTTCCGTAAGAATAAACAAGGCATTCTATTAGTTTCTGTTTGATTTCTCGATCATATTTATGATCATGCAGAGAATCGTATCCATCGATCAAGATCTTCAAATCATGTACACGTAGGCTGTCCTTTCTTGAGAGTAGTCTGGAAACGAGAATATTTAAACACGAATAGTATTCGTTGATGCATTGCTGTGTTTTTAGTTTATTTGCTCTATTCTTCAATTTTTCAATAACTTGTTCAGAATTATTAAAGTCTTCTTGTACAAGACTGTTGAAAAAGGATTTTACCAATAATGATCCAGTATGCGCCTGGGTAGGAACTTTGATTAACGATATATTCAATACATTATCGGAATGTCCCCTAGGAAGTAAAGGTACTAATGAGTATCTCCTTACCAATCGAAAAAGATTCATACATTCCAGTTAGAATAGTGTGAAATGCATTTCATAAGAGATGTGCGACACAAAGACATTTTGCTAGGTAAATGATGTATTAAAATGCAAAAATTCAATGCAGATGACGATATATAGATCTAAATATGGTGCTAATTATTAACAGATGTCAATATGTTGAAGGTGACACTGGGAAACTGATTAAACTCAGCTCTCACTTCTGCCTCTATTCCAAAATTCATTAAAATGCCTCTAATGATGCCACAAGGCAAGTAGAGATACACCAATGATTTCGAAACTGTGTCATTCATACCCCTGTCACTTATCATGTCACTTATCATCCGGAAGTTCGAGTCAACGAGTACGAATGTCCCCCGGTGGTTTGTTCGCAAGTTATCCACCTGCTTTCCATATAAGGCAGACCACACATCACGGCATATGAACTTCATAACCTCCAACACGTCTGCAAACTGCCTCGCGCCTCCGCCGGCGTCCTTGTTACCTATGCTAGATTTCAACAAGAGTACCTCAGCGATTCGAAACCCAAGATCATACCCAAACAATTCTACGCGCACTGTCACCTCATCATCATTGAGTAATTCGCTGTCCAAAACCTTCACAGAGCCAGGAATGTCTCCACCAATGTGTGACAAGTTACTGCCAATCCGAGTCTGCTCTACCTCTGTTTCCTCCTTCTCCTTCTCTTGCACTGGCATTGCCCCCTTCCGTAGTCTATCCGTCAATCGTATCGATACTGGTAAAAGCTCACCTAGCAATAGCTGCTGAAGGCTGCTGCTGACGTACTTTTGCTCCTCTAGTGTCTCCATGCTATTAGGCACTTGCATCTCTCACTATTGATCATAGACGTGGTTATTCAGCCAGTAATGTGATCACGTGATTTACTGTCCCGTGTTGATGGCCTCTGCACGACTTGTCTTTTTGTCGTGGACCGTTGCCAACAAAATATTGGCGCACACGACTTTTCAGTCTGGCAGCCAGCGTGCATCGGACCGCGGCATCTGATTGGCCAGAGCTTCGAAAAATTTTCTGTCCGAAAATCACATCTGAAAAACAAGGTCTGTCTCATTTCCACGCTCCAATTAAACTTCAGTTCTCTGTGCCATCATAAATTGTATCACAAAAAACAAACTGGTTTAATACCGCCTTAGAATCACGTTTTCCGATCAGCTTCTAAATCTTGTATCACGTAGCATAAGCTGAACCGATGAAGTTTGACGGTTGGTATCTCATTAAGTAGTAATTCATTCTAGAGCTATTGCAAAGTCATCTTGCATGTAACAGACTAGTTAAGGCATTCTGTAGGACTGTAACAATGAACTGAGAAAGCGAAACAAAAATTGATACTCTCAAGGAAACTCCAACGTAGAAGGCTGGACTCTTTTTTTGGTTTTGTGTAATTTGTGTTGGTTTTTTTATTTTTCTTCTTAATTTTTTTTTCTTTTCTTTCTCACAAGTTGATTGAAATTCATAATATTAAATATTATCCAGGATTCATTTAAAAGCTAATATATTCAAGTATATTGAAATTAAGTGATTAGTTTTATTTGAGTGAAAAGAAGCTTGATATACCAATATTTATTGGATATCGAAGATTGATTACGGAGGTAAAGCTTGAAAATTTGACTTTTTTTTTTTTAATCTGTTGTATCACTTGAATATAGATAGTTGATTGACGCCAATTGGAGTGATTTGAGAACCAACAAATTCGACATTTATAAGTCATCTAGAATAACACAGGACCGGCTTGAAGGCATAAAATAGTGCATTTGGACTTTTATTGATATATAATACGTTGACACGCAGTGGTGACAAAATATCGAGTAAGGGTCTTCTTCATTTCAGAAAATTCATTCACATTCATCTTTTTACATTAGTTTTAGCATATCATGACATCTGAAGCATTCAAAAGCAACAACGGTGGACTTTTTGATGCGCTATCAAACAACGTCGTGTCTGGTGTTGGTAGTACTATTGCAAGTGGGTTAAGTTCTCTTTCTGGAGGAGCTTCTCATTCAGGGCCTGCTAATACGAGCATATTAAGCAGCTCTTCAAATTCTGGCACCGTTGGTGGTAACGTTAGTACTGCTACCGCCAACGCTAACTCCAACACTTCTAGTGCTAGTAACAATGCGTCGAACTTGAACGTTTTGAAAATCATCAATATTCCAAATGATCTTTCAAGAAGAGAGGCTAGTACGATCTTCTCACTTGTAATTGACGACATTATTAGCATCGACATTAATGATTTTGCGGTATGGGCATATTTCAAGAATTCTCAAACTTGTTTAACGACCGCTAAGTTGTTGGATGGCAAATGCATATTTGGAAAGGATTTTGGGCCCATCAAGATTGACTATGAGTGTGGTGGCTTCAAATCTGCTGCTGCATCCTCATCCAGCTTAGGCGCATCTTTCAATAATCTTAGATTGGGTCAACAAGCTAATCAGCGCTCCCGCTTCCTTTTCGGAGACCCATTCCTGTCTAGTACAACTTCCCATCAACCTAGTCTTGACTTGAATGACTTGTCCAGTCAGTCCTTTTTGATGATGGATTCGCATCATGATAGCATAGTCAGAGATCCATGGAATAACCAGTTGCCGATCAGCTCTGCGCCTCAAACTCCTGGCGTCTCATCCCAGGCACATACGCCGTTCGATTGGAATTCACATGCAAATTCCACAAGTCATGGTTTGGTCTCAGGTACTGCCAACTCAAACTCCCATGAGCAACCTCAATCTCAGTCTCAACCTCAGTCTCAGGCGGAGAGGAGAAGAACGTCCTCTGCATTTTTCAACAATAGTTTATTACCGTTAGGTTCGAATTTGCCATTGAATTCTATGAATTCTATTTCATTATCTTCTGGTCCAGGAATTAATGCATCATCTGGTTTATCAGGTACAAATGCCACTTCCGCATCTGGAGCTACTAACGTACAAACATCTGATTCTCAAAATCCAGGCTCTAATCAAAACTCCACTAATGGCGCGGCGCAGACCGGACAGAATGCGTCGAAGCCTGGAAATGTCAATGCTCAAGGCTCGCAACAGTCTTCTCAAGGTTCTCAGTCTGGAATGTCCCCATTACTGAACCTGAACACAGCAACTTCAAACTCTAAGAAGGATGTTCCTGATCTTTCCCTCCTTGCTAGAGTACCGCCTCCAGCAAACCCGGCCGACCAGAATCCACCTTGCAACACTTTATACGTCGGAAACTTACCACCTGATGCGACTGAGCTGGAGCTACGTGCATTATTTTCGCCTCAAAAAGGTTTTAGAAGATTATCATTCAGAACCAAAAACCTGTCTCTGTCAAATTCCGGTCTGGGAAGTAATCATAGTCATGGTCCTATGTGTTTTGTAGAGTTTGAAGATGTGGCTCATGCGACGAGGGCTTTGGCAGAGCTTTATGGTAGGACTCTCCCAAGATCTGGAGCATCAAATGGCAAGGGAGGAATTAGGTTGTCTTTCTCTAAAAATCCTTTGGGTGTTAGAGGTCCTGGCAATCCTCGCAGATCGTCTAATAATCAAATGCAAAACTCAAATTCCTCAAATTCTTATGGTGGTATAGGTAACTACGGATACCTGAACTGCAATAAGTAGGCTACAAAATTGTTGTGATTTACACTGTCGTCATTTGATTAATTTTTTTTTCAATTGTTTTGTTAATTCATTTTTTTTTTTTTCACCCATCATTTTTTTTATATTGAACTGTTGAAACTGAATATTTCATGTACTCTATTTATTTACTCTTGTCTCTCTTCATCTACATAATTTTTAGCATTAAATAGCAATCTTGTGCAATAACACTCTGTTAAATAAAATGTATCAATAAGAAGTACTTTATGTTTGGACACGCTTGTTTTCATCTGAGAGCGTGGCCATCTGAGGTTGCAATTCCATTTTTATGTTTTGCAACAAAGATCGTACTATAAATATGATGCGATTAACTTCACTTTGAGAAGATGTACTATGTCAAAGTCAAAAAGAGATAGAAGAAAAAAGAAAACTGAAGAAAGTAAAGATTATCGATTGGAATTGATGGATGGTTTAACGAAGTATAGGTATTTAAGTTCATTCCATTTAGAAGATCTAATTTCAACAGACAATGATGAGGCGCAGAAAAGTAGTAGCATAGATCCTAAAATCAAATCTACAATTATAGATTTATGCCGCTGCATTCATACTGATAGTTAGTCTATATTGCACCCGATAGCTATACCTTAATTAGTTTTATAAAGTCCTTGGGATCCGCGTACACCTGCGTCAACCATGTAGAGTTTAAAACTTCTTTAGCTGGCAATCTGGACTCAGCGTCTGGATTAAGTAGCTGAAAAATCACGAATCGTGAATCATGATTCAACTTTTGAAAAAAAGATAGAGCAGGATTCTTTATGCAATCATAATTCTTATCTTCTAACTGATCAACGAGTGATTCCAATACGGCAGTATTTGGAGGATACGATGACAAAAACTTTGAATAGTTCTTCCCTTTTTCGCTCTTTGGGTTTGCCTCTAACCAGGGAGAACTCATTATGGATATTTGAAAGTAAATGATACCTAAAGACCAGCAATCAAGCTTCTTGAAGTTTATCGCTTTACATTTTTCAATGTCGAATTGGTCATTGACATCCAATTCAAAAAGCTCGGGTGCCTTGAATGATGATGTACCTTGGAGCATATAGGGAGGGTGCTTTCTCACCTCTGACCAGAACTCGTTCAAGTCATCATCCAAATTTAAGCAGTAGCCAAAGTCTGATATCTTTATGATCCCATCATCATCGATCATGAAGTTTTCCGGCTTCAAGTCCCGATGAGCAATATTATTGCTATGCAAGTAGGCAACACCTTTAGCAATCTGCTTGAAGACGGAATCTTTCAAGTCGCTCAGGAGCTTGATCTTATTTCTCCTCAAGACACATAAATAATCGAGCAAGTCACCTCGCTTGTAGTAAGGGATCAAAAGGCAGATATTTTTGTTTTCTTCATCTCTGAAAATACCCAATACCTCCATTATGTTCTTATTTTTAGCCTTTTTCACATTGATATACTCTCTTTGAGCCAAGAAAATATAGTCATGCATTGTCTGCCACTCCTGTCTCTTCAAGACCTTTTTGACTACTACCGTTTTTGTATCCGAGCACTTGAATACTTTGCCATTAGCACCCTCATATAATAACTTGGAAGTAAGTTTAGTAATTTCGGGACTAATTTGGTCAAGTTCATTTAGGCATGAGTTATCCTCGTCTTTTTCGATATCTGACATTCTTTTAAAACACACTTTTATGGAAAAACTATTCTTGTCATCAGTTCTTTATTTTACTTTTAATAATCAAGAGGCGTAAATTGATAATGCTGAATAAAGATTATTCAAGTACTGATCGAATGATGGATTTCTATTATCCTATCTCCGCGCAAAATGCGCAATCGTGTGGACTGAGCATAGATTTCGAGTACACTAAAGATTGGGTAAAACTACAGACTACGCTATTTATAAATTGAATAGCTATTAATTGCAAGAACTTGTTCTAAACGAAAGGAAGCGTAAGCCATAAAACATTCAAAAAAAACATAAATTTGTATTGTGTAATCCTCCGTAAAAGAAGGATCTTGAAGCATTCACATATTGGTATCACGTAGTAATTTATAATCGTTATATAGTTCCTTTGTCGCTTTAGACTTCATAAATTGGGCTGAAAGTATCCGTATTTCAACCAGTGAAATTTGGCTTCAGGAGAAGCTTCTCTTTTCTTGAGGTTTGGTTGGAAGTACCCGTACTTTAACCAATGAAATTTAGCCTCAGGAGAAGCTTCTCTTTTCTTGAGGTTTGGTTGGAAGTATCCTGACTTCAACCAGTGAAACTTGGCCTCAGGAGAAGCTTCTCTTTTCTTGAGGTTTGGTTGGAAATATCCCGACTTCAACCAATGGAACTTGGCCTCAGGAGAGGCTTCTCTTTTCTTGAGGTTTGGTTGGAAGTATCCTGACTTCAACCAATGAAATTTAGCCTCAGGAGAAGCTTCTCTTTTCTTGAGGTTTGGCTGGAAGTATCCTGACTTCAACCAATGGAACTTAGCTTCCCGTTTTGAGAGTGCATCATCGGCGCTTTCGTCAACCTCGTCGATATCGATGCCCGATTTGGACACAATATCTTCCGCTGTTGTACCATTTACAATTAACACATACTTCTTCCCATCAACTTCCGCTATCAAGGGAACTTGATCGTCAGATATCGTCAAATTCTGGTCAACAGCCTCATCTGGCACAATGAAGCTTTGCTGAACATAAGAAAATTTCTCCGTAGGCGCTGCCTTCACGAGCAACCATTGCGTGAAAATAAAAAATAAGAAGACAATTGATGACATTCTAGTCTTAAGGTACTGATAGAAAGAATGTTTATCTAAAGAAAAACGAAATGAGTTTCATGCTCTTATATACGTCTGGTAGCTGGAACATTTGGAGTAAGAAAAAACTGCGAAATTTCGCATAGTGTCATTTTTTGCCTTTTGCACCCAACTTAGGAAACGGAGCTGAACCAGAGCTCAAAAGACACTTTCACACACAAGAGTAAATGAGAGGATGATGCATGCGCTTATTACAATAGACTATATTGTTTTCTCCCATATAAACCCAAGTTTGTTACAAAATGCCCGACGAACCCTTAACAGGGAAGAAATAGAATAAGCGAAGAAATACAAACAAGTGGATCCGAACAACGAATCGAAATATCCTGAAATCAACTTTCTTCGATAATACCTAAAAAGGATTTAGCATATACTTAAAAGGTAACTAATAAATGAATAGGTCGCCTTGCAAACCTTCTATCGTAATGTACGTATTCTGGAATTGAATGCCGTAGAACCTAACATTAGCAGTATTTACATTGTTCAAGGTGCCTCCGAACCTGTTTACGCCAAACTATTGCATGAAATATGATCTATGGCTTTAAGATAATTTCTTAAAAGAAACAGCCACATTGAATAACCTCATTTAGTAATTTGTATCTAAGCACTTGCAACACAAGTTAGACACTATCTATACTCAGAGTTCATATGCAACTTGTGTAGAACGACAGCAGTTTCTGAACATATCTTATCACTTAGAGAAGTGTTGTCAAGAAAGTGTGTTAGATGTGTTATGGGCAAGATAGATATCAAGTGGTACGCCCTGGGTGCTGGTTGAAGATGTATGGTTTTGTGTAACGCCTAGAAAGGTTCCGTGAAATCCAGATGGAGTCCTAACCGAGTAGAGAATCTTACTAGTTAAGAGAAGAGCAAGGATGAACAAGCTTAAATCTAATATAACTGGTATAGGTAATACCGTCGAGATGACTTTCTTTCATGTAGAGAATAAGTTACTACGTAGGGAAGAGGTCACTAAGCAGGATGAGCTTCTTGAGCACTACCGACATGACATCAAGAAATCAATTGCGGCCATGAAATATCTCTCCCGACAAACGAATACTATTGGAAGAAGACATTGGAAGCATCTATTTGCATCGAGTATTCGATCAGCCGAGGTTTTTAAGGATCTCATAGGGGAACAATCGTTACAATTCAAAGGCATTGAAGAGTATTACGATGAGTTCGATAAGTGGCAAGCGGAACAGGAAATCCCGAGAGTCCACCCTAAAGAAAGACAATTCTTGATCCCAAGTGTTAATCAGGAATTGTGCAATTATGTGATGACAATGAAGCAACTAGCAGCAGAAGTATTGTCTGACTGGGATCATTATTCGGAATCGCTAAAATTGCGAATAAATGAAATGATAGGCTACTTGAAGGGGATATTGAAGGTAATAAAAAAACGAAATCATAAGAAAGAAAAACGAGATTTAGTGAATAAAAAAGCGCAGAAATACTTACTGAAGACGGTTCCTTTAGAACCAAAGGAGCAATCTAAGTTGGATTCACTTCAGTCGGAGCTAAACCGTGTGGATGACATCTTCCAGAAAATCGATTATAAGATCAAAACTATATTGCCGCATGCATTCCTGTTTTTAGAGGAATTCATTGATGGTGTTACGAAGGCTTGTATCTGTAAACAATTGGAAATGTACAAGGCATTCTATAAAACTTTATTCTATTTCGGTTCATTCCATGGATATCTCGACCTAGACTCAGATGGAAAGACTCAATCGTATGATTCTATAATAGAAGCATGGGAATTAGGAATTACCGATACGAGATCAAAAATTGAATCAATTATTAATGCCATGCAAAAGAACACCAAAGATATTCCTGACGAAGAGATCGATGATAAGGAACACGTTCAGAAACCGGAAAAGTTATTAAGGAAAGTGAAATTCAAGATGAATGACAAGTCGTACCGTGTGAAAGCAAAGGATAAAGTAAATGGCGTATTTGCAGATTACCTTGTAGAGGATCCTTTGAAGGCATTCATCAAATATCAAAATGTTGACATGTTTAGGTCAGAAACCTATTTTCCCTCGAGGGTAATTGAGTCTGATGAGATTGCATCCGAACAGAATATTCAGGTTGACAACAAACCTCCTTTGCCACCAAGGTCGAGCCTGGCAGCTCAAAATATTGCTGAAGTACCACCCAGCTTGCCCTATCAATCTCCTTATGATTCGAACAAATTGTTCGATCGTGACTTCAATCTCAATTTATCAAGTTCAAGCTCTTCGCTATCAGATAACTCAGATAGCATGGACGCCAATAATACGGATCTAGAAGAAGAATCGAATGCATCTGACACTGTATCCTCTGGTTCAGACTCTGCGTTATCATCCATTCCGACAAGTGCTTTTAATTCAACCTCACCTGATCACACTGAGCAAACGTTAATGAAATTATATAATATAGCGAAAAATGACATCAAAGAATGTCCAGTTCCTGATATATCAACTTTCAATGTATCCGATTCAACGATGTTTCACTTGGTTGATATTCCTTCGGTATCGTATAAGCTTGAAAAATGGAATGATTTTTTCACTAAAGTATTGCGGAATGCAGAATCTAAAAACTCATCTAGCAGGATAGTAACAGCCAAACATGACTTTGATGGCAAGGAGCCAGGAGATCTATACTTCAGACAAAACGATGAGCTTGAAGTCCTTTTTGATTTTCAAAAATCCAAAGCTTTATATTCCCCTAAGGGCGATAATTGGATGGTAGCTATGGCAAAGAATGAGACAAACCATAGAATTGGATTCGCACCAGGAAATTACTTGGATTGAAATATAATGATCAATTTAGTCAACCTCTTCTTGAAGTAGATCGAAAAGTGAGCTCAAAACCTTATCAGGATTCGTCCGAAGACCGCCATGGAAAAACTCACTGGTAATGTACTGTCTTAAATTGGAATTCCTTGGAAATAACCTATTCTTAACTGCCATGCTGGTATTAAAATCAACATACTGATCATAATAATATGTGGCTGCTACTATTTGAACGTCATTCCAGTCGATACGCTTGAGGACATCAATATTGTATAAAACTGACCAATTGGTATTCGTGTGCAACGCTTCAGCCAAGGGCTTGAGTCTTGAGAGCTCCGAATAGTCGGCGTACATTGACCGGAAAACCATTTCTCCTGTGAAGAAAACTGGGTCCAGTTGATTTAAGCTTTTACCGAATATAAAGTTCTCATTCCCGGGCAAATACCTTATTCTGTCTGCACTCCAGTTTGTTTTAATCTCTTTCATGGTCCCATCACAGTATATTGCCTCTTGAAATAATGCATATATTATATTTGTATCGAAACTACTCTCATTCTGAATATCGTGTAGAACACTGTAGGTCGGAGCTTCCCAAACGTTTAAATCATGATCAAATTTGGAAACTATTTCATGTAGTCTGTCAGTTCCACCCTGGCTTCCAAGAATTATTCCTAACTGTTGAAACCTTTCGACAGTGAGCTTTCCGGAGTTTGGAAGATTGATCGTATGCTCGTTTAAGAATTGGAGTATCCTACGTACCTTTTTTATATCAGTAGGATACTTGTCATAGTAATGTATGTTTCTCTCTTTGCACCTTTGATAGGTGGCTTTGTAAACATCATCAGCATGGAAACCTATAGGTGGAATGCCTCCTGTTATAAAGACTTGTTTTAAGCTATCCTTGTGCAGCGATAAATAGGTGAAGCAACAAAACCCTCCATAAGATTGGCCTAGTATAGACCATTTTCGATCACCTACAATTGCCTTTCGAAATCTCTCTAAATCCTCGACAATAGAGTCAGCTCTAAAATTCAAGAGGTACTCAAGCTGCCTTTCCGTGTATTCTTCGTCCGATTCGTCAACACATTTTTTCACAAGTAGTTCAAGAGTAGACGCATCCAATTGCGTACTCCAACCTGTACCTCTTTGGTCCATCCAAAACACAGAGTATCTTCTGTCTAGGAGGGCTTTCGTAAGACCTTCCAACCGAGCGGGCGGGCTACATGGGAATCCTGGCCCTCCCTGGATATAGGCGATAACTTCGCATTCTTCCGGTAAGATCAAGGTATACAGAAGCTTTTCTTGATCTGAGTGTAGCTTGCGATTATACCTCTGTGTCAAGACACCCACTACGTCTATCGTTTCATGACGTGAAGAATCTCTGTAGTTGAGCGGAACTTTGATGCGAATTCTCTGGTTGACAATATCTTTGACTTTGAAATACTCAATCACTTCATAACTGCTCCCTGGAATAAGCATAGCATTTATCTATCAATTGAAATTAAAATTGTCTGGTGTAGTGATCTTCAGATTTTGAGACCTCATCAAGATTCTTAAGTATGGAGATTTTCTATGAAACGCGTTCGCGTAAGATTTCAAACTTTTAGTATCAGTAACAACAGATCAATAATTCATCATTTTAATATTTCTTTAACAGGTTGATGACAGCAATAACGTCTGGAAGCGAGAAAAGCTATCTCAGGTTTAAGAAGCCAATTGTTACAACGTTGAATAATCCTATCTCTACGAAGGAGCTTTTAACTCGGTTGCAATTGTTGGCTGATGAGCTAGCGTCTATGGATCAAGAGAAGCTTGAAGTTAAGAGCTTGAAAAATATACCAAAGGACTTGGTAAACAAAAAACTTCTAAAATATGCTAACACAGGGGTACAGGCTTACGTCTGTTGTGCACTTGCTGATATACTTAGAATCTATGCGCCGGATGCACCATACACAGCAACAGAATTATCGAGAATATTCAAAGCCCTTTTTCACCAATTAAAAAAGCTTTCAGACCCAGAAAACCCATACTATCAACAGCAATGCTATTTACTCAAACGTTTGGCAGATGTGCGATCAGTAATCTTAATTACAGACCTACCGGATGCTCAAGAGCTTATCGAGCTTCTCTTTCGCACCTGCTACGAACTTTCGGCAAAGAATATATCAACCAAGCTAGAACCACTTATTGCAGATATATTATCAGAAGTGATTTCCGAGTCGGATATTATTCCGCATGAAATCCTCAAGTTGATTCTCAATCAGTTCCTCACATTGACTGATACTCCTACGATCACTTCTGCTTCAAACTCAAATATATACAATCCAGCATTGAATTTTTCAGTGACTATCTGCGAGAATAATGCTGATAGGATGTCTCGACAGATTGCGCAGTTCTTCTCTGAAATCCTTTATGACAGTACAGTACTGACTGAGAAGGATGAAGGAAATGAAGGAAGTAATTCGATATCGAGAAAACAAGTAAACAAAACTAAAGCTATAGAAAACTTGAGAAGCATTCATAACCTTTCGGTACAAATTTGGAAAGCGGTGCCAGAATTACTAGATTCTGTGATGTGTTTAATCGATGATGAACTAAATGTCGATGATGAAAAAATTCGGGCTTTGGCTACTGAAACAATTGGGAAAATGATAGGTTCCACTTCTTTTCTGAACGCTAGTTCAAAGATAAATTTTGTAGTGGCTCATAAGGGAGTGTGGTTGAATTGGCTAAAAAAGACACTTGATGTATCACCAATTGTCAGATGCAAGTGGATAGAGCAATTACCGCAAATCATTAACTCACAAAATTCATCAACGTCTACTATAATTAATGAGTTATCTAACGGAGTCACTAAATGCCTATTAGATACCGAAGAAAGAGTTCGGTTGACCACTTGCATAAGTTTGACGAAAATCACATTCGAGAAGTTCACTAGTAAAGTATGCACCAAAAATGTCATACAAACTTTATTACAGTTGATTAGGGAAAAGAGCTCAGAAATAAGAAATGAAGTCATAAAGATCTTAGGTAACTTGTACAACCAATTTGTGGGTGCTAAGTTGAGCAGAATAGTCGTTGATTTTGGAAATAACTCTGAGGAAGAAACAAAAAGCCTCGAGGAACTAATTTTAAATGACATCCCAAACCAAATTTTGTCGTTAATATATATTAATGACAAAAGTATAACCGCAAGTGTCGATCTATGTTTATTTGAGAAACTTTTACCTTTCGAAAATAGCCACACTAGAAGGGTTGAAAGACTTTGTCAATTTTGTTCATGTTTAAACGATAAGAGTAAAAAATCTTTCTTTGCAATTTGTAAAAGACAGCAGCAAATTTCAAAAGTTTTGCTGACGTTTATTGATTATTGTGAAGAATATTCCAATAATCATATACATGGCGAAGAAGAAGAAGAAGAAAAGGAAAATTTTGATAACGACGTTATCAATTTTCATGAGAGCTCTAAGCCTAACGAAAAGAATAATCTAACTCTAAAGCTCACTAAGATAATAAATTGGCTTTCAAACGGATTTCCCGAGGGCCTCAATTCGTATTCCTGCTTTGAAAGATTTTACAAATTAAAGAATCACAGATTCTTTCATCTTGTTCGAGTGTGTCTCTCGCTGCAATCGGACTATGCAACTTTGAAGAATTCTATGAAGGAATTATTGACAAAGCTCACTAATGCCAAGAACATAAAAAAGGATGATGACTGTATCAATGTGACAACAACGGACATGGTATCTAATTTTAAGCTCTTAATGTACCGTTCATCAATTATTTTCATCAATACTTCAAATATGCCTGACTTAATAGGCTACGTTCAAGATGTCAATCCTGAATGGAATCACGTAGCGATTGAATTAATGAATTTCGTTTCTTGTTCAGTGCCTGATGTTTTGAGTCTTCATGCAGAGAGAATTTTGGGGCTAGTATCAAATACTCAAACTTCCTCACATTATGCTGAATCCATGAAATTAAAAATCGTATACAAATATCTTGATTGTTTCTCAGAACAATTTCCCTCTGAAGATGATTTTGTTGATACTCTCAAAACTTTTGCAGTAAATGGATCACCAAGGGAAGCTCGCTTCGCCGTGAAAATTTTGGGGTGCGGTCCAGACAGAGAAAAATATGCAAGCGATCTTCTTAGTCAAGTGTATCCACCTGATTTGAAGCTGGCTCAATTAGCTACTCATTTATCTACTTATGCGGAACTATTTTTCCTTTTGCCCACAAAAATGGAGGAACTAGCTTCTGACATCACCGTGGTTTTAATAAAGGATGTATTACTCGAGAATAGAGAAGATATCGATAAATGTGCCAATGATGATGTAATTGACCGAGAAAAATTAGAGGATAATTATCAGGATTTTTGTCTTCTTTATGAAAAGTTTATGGCTTTGCATATCTTCGTGAATAGATTGGAATCATTCCAGTTATCTACTGCTTTAGACGAGAATGAAAATGAAGTTGACGAGATTGCTCTTCCTATTTTCAAACTTTTGACTTCAATAATTAGCCGTGGTGGTGAAATTGCTAAGAACTCTGATAATTTCCCCACGCCTAAGAGCTGCCAATCCTTCCTAAGATTAAATGCTGGATCATATTTGCTTAAGCTTGCGAAATGCCCATTATATAATAAAAATTTTGATCAGAGTATAATGCTTCAACTAGCATACTTGATACAAGATCAGAATGAGAAAGTCAGGTCTACATTTTTAGGTAAGCTCCAAAAGCATTTATCTGATGAGTCTATATCAGAAAAGTTTTTAGTTCTTATTTTTTTTGCAGCCCACGAACCTAAGCTAAGCCTTAGGTTTGAAATAACTTCTTGGATCAAATCCATTTATCATAGACAAGACAAAAAAGATCATATGAAATTTGAAAGGTGTCTCGTGAGATTAGTTCATATCATTGCCCATAATGAAGAATTTCGTGAATTGAAAGCAAAGGGATCTAGTGGAGCGGATGATTCAGCGCAAGCCGATGAACTCGTTAAAGCCTATTCATATGCCCTTGGATATATAACATTTTTCCTAGATGGCATAGCGGAAACAGCCAACAGTTCGCTCTTGTATTACCTTGCCAGTCGGGTGAAGCAGTACAGAGATGCAACGGCTCCTATAAAGCTTTATGAAAACGAGACAATTCCTGAATCTGCCCGTGACATATACTGTGTCGCTGAGTTGGCTCAACTTGCGATAAGAGAACTCTGTGAACTACGAAACTGGGCTTTGCAAACTTGGCCAGGAAAGATTCAGCTACCTTCTGATTTATTTGCACCTATGACAAGTACAAAAGAAGCTCACGATGTAATAACTACGGTGTACATACCTGATTTGATTCAAGCAAGATTGCGAGTAGTCATAAGAGAAAGGCTCACGTCCAACTCTTTGAAAAAGAAAAGAAGTCATGAGAAGAAGTCGAAAAATACCATGAGAAAGAAAAGAACGAAACGAGGTCCTGCGGGTATACCAAAAAAAGCGAAAGCAAACAAGACGAAGACTTCTCATGAGACGACAGGAGAGGTGAGGCGAAGTGCCAGAGCTACTAGGAAAGTTCAATATGCAGAGGAAAGTGGAAGCGAGCATGAAGTATTCGATAAAAGTGATGGAGAATTCGAATAAGTATAACAATGTTCTATTATAGCGTACAAGATAATTAATACACTCTTTCAGCTTTCCATTTCTTTAAATGTTTCAATCTTATTGTTATTAAAAAGATCCTCTCCAAGAATCAATAGACGCGCAGCACTTGGAAATCGCTTTTCTGCCATCTTATTTGTTAACTCTAATGCAACCAATTTCATGAGTTTAGCAGCTTGCTTGCCATACATTTGAGAGAATTCCAATGCAGAAGCATCCCACCAATTACTGAGACAAGAAAAGTGGGCATTAATTAGTAATGATAAATTAGTATTAGCTATTCTTGCTAAGAACTTCCATGAGGCTGTGATTGAAAAGTTGAGAAAGGTTTGCTCCGGCAATCGACACATTACGGACCACATAGTACAGATACCAGCAACTCTTTCCTCATACTTAACCTCATCTAGCCATTTGCCATCTTGCTTTCTCCAACCCATTCTAAATCTACCCTCCTCTGTATCTATAGCACACGTGTAGCCGATAATATACGGGCACTTTTTAACTAGCCTAGCTAATAAAAAGTACTCGAATTCAGAGTAAGTCTGAAGTATTTTGTATGCCAATCTAGCTAATGGTAATGACGCTGCTGGCTTCACTGTCACTTCGGTTTCACATTGATCTACTATAGCCTTTGCAATAAAATTTAGGATCCACTTGTATCCAAGCTCACCAGTAGCTTTAGCCTGTTCTACTAAGCTGGAGACCTCAGAAAATATCAATTCTAATTGTCTAAAACTATTAGAAAGCTGTCCAAACTTTGGGTTCAATTTTCTTTTTAAGGCACCCAAGGCCTTCTTAAGGTCCTTATTTTCGCTGACTGGTTGAACCACATTAAGTTTGATATCACTGATATCTTTTTTATATGATAGAAACTCCCTCTCCACTTCTGACGGTACTGTCAAACCTTTGTTTTGTCTCTCTTTTTTCTTCTTTTCAATCGCTAATTTTTCTCTCTCTTCAGTCTGTTTACGTTTCTCTTCCTCTAGTTTCTTGGCTGCTTTTTTGGCACGTTCCTGCTCCTCTAACTGCCGCCTTCTCTCCTCCTCCTGTTGTTTCTTTTTGGCTTCTTCCTTTCTCCTTTTCTCCTCGGCTTCTTGCCTTTTACGCTCAAGTTCTTCTTCCTTTTTTCTTTTCTCTTCTTGTTCAATCATTCTTTCCACATTGGAATTTTGAAGACTCAAAAAGCTATGCAATTCATGACTCAAATCTTTTATTATAGCATCAACATTCCTCTTTTCTTTGGAGTATTGTTCATATTTTCTCTTACATAAACTTTCCTCATACTCTTTATGCTTCTGCCGTATAAGCGACTCTTGCCGTTTTAAAATGTCAGCGACAACTGTGTAGGTACTTAAATGTTTATTCTCTTTCAGAACTCTGTCCTCGAGTATGTGCTTTAAGGCATCAGTAGCAGTTCGATCATGCTCAGTCCGCAGTAGAGAAAGAGATTTTGGGGATCTATACGTCTCAACCTCCTCAAGGTCATAATCCCTGGGAATTCCAAACCTCATCCGTCAATCTGCTGTGACCGATATAGGAATTATAGATACTTGAGTGTATAGGCCTATTCTGATATTGGTCCAAAATATACTTGAGCGAGCGAAAAATGAGTACCGGAAATTATGAAAAATTCAACCTCGACCTTACTTGCATCTCATATTATATTCCTTAGAAAAAGGCCATGATGATAACCCCGAGACTCGGAAGGCGGTTGTTCAGTACGAGTAGCCTGAGGCTTAAGCCAGGATATTCAACGGTCGATCCTGTTCACCATCTCGTGAAAATCAGAAAAGCTGCATTGAAGCCAAAATACAAAGAACTTCTCATTCCTAAGGATGACATCAGAGCGGTTGGTTTCAAGCCAACAGAAATAAGCCAGGATAGGTTGTCTGAGCACTATGAAAATACATTGGAATCAGATTTAATGTTACGTTTCTACGAGCATGATGTGGCCATCAAACTCGGTGAAAAAAAGAGAGAATGGGGACAAGACTCGCCATATGCCGTATATCGTCAACTCAAGCACCCCAAGGGACTTACAAGAGCAACTAGAGATGTTATTCCAGTGAAGTGGTCCAACATTCCAGAGTTAACATCGATAACCCTCAATGCGTACAGCTCAGATGCTCTTGAAGAGAGCTGGCTCAACATCTCTGCTCGTTTGCAGATTGCCCAGATCACTAATGTCAAGCCAAAACAACTATACAATAGATCTAATGTGTTGCCTTGGAAAGTACGCGAGGGGAAACCCTGTGGATGTAAAGTGGAGCTCACGGGAAGAGACATGTCCCAGTTCTTATTGACGTTGACCGAATTAGTCTTGCCTCGAATTCGTACCTTTCAAGGAATCAAGGAAACCTCTGGTGATGGTAACGGAAACATCACCTTCGGTTTGAACGCAGAGGATGTCAAATACTTCCCAGAGATCGAGAACTTCCAAGAGCTTTTCCCAAATCTATTTGGTTTCCACATCACATTCAAAACTACTGCCAGAACAGATGAGAATGCGAAAACCTTACTTAGTGCGTTAGGGTTACCTTTTTATGATCCTTTGTAGATATTATCATCAGTTGTATATAGAGTATAAATATTTGTACAAGTCGCGCTTAATCGTCGCTTACAAAAAAGTAAATGCTTTTCTCATGGACCGCTTAAAGAAATCAATCGTGCATGAGTACAACGTCCTCTATTCAAATCGAATACACCAGAAAGACAAAAAGTGGGTAGACGGAATTCTCAAATACTATGAGTTTAATCGCAAAGTACAGATCTACAATAATGACGGCATGTTGATCAAACTGGACTTCGTTTCGGAAAGATTTTCCAAGAACTTTAAAGAGAATGAAACTTTTGTGTTACCCAGCAATAGCTTGTTAGTGCAAATAGATTGCTACAGTACATCTTACGAACGTGACGTGTCCGAATTCTTCAAGAAAGACTTAAATCCTGAAAAAATAATAAGAGGATCTGCCTCATCCCTAGGCTCATCCTCATGTTCGTCCTCGTTAATGGCTACAATGAAAATCTCCCCTCAAATTCGCGTTACGAGAAATCACCCTCCCTCGAAATCATTGCATAAAATAAATCCGATATCAACCTCTAGCACGCCCGAAAGAAAGAGATGCGTTTTGTCTCGGTCAGCAATCGAAAGAAAAAGAAAAGAACCTCTGCTGGAAACAATGCCTCCTTCACCTCTAGCAACTAAAACTGTTCCAAGTAATGTCATTCGAAATAACTTTTCGTTAAGCAACGGTAACTTACCGGTACCTGATCGACATGTGACTGAGAAGGTACCAACCGATGTCTTATCGAATTTCCTGTTCGATAAGTCACAGCATGCACGCGTAAAAAATTCCCGCACTGCAACCCATTCTGGTGCATGTTTCAAGTTTCAAAACGCCCGCCCGCTAATTGACAACCGTAATGTATTAATCGATAAAAAATTACCGATGCAGAATACCCATGAAACTAAAAATATCATTTACGGGCCCTTGCCTAGAATTCCTGCTAGGTCTTCGAATTATTTTCAGCACATGCATGCAGCTAGAAACCACTGCTAGATTTACATAAGGCGCGAATTGCATAGTGCGTATATAATATGTATATCTTATTGTTTATACAGTGTTTTCAGGATGAATAACGCACCCTCTTTAAACGGATGTCGCATTACACTCAGATAGATTACGCAACCTC